>APFE030716966.1:129726-241642 GCA_000404065.3 Pinus taeda | reverse complement strand
AAGGTGACATATGGAGTAAATTAAAAAAATGTTTTATTTATTTACCATACCTCTTATTTATTTATATTTTTATTAATTTACCATACCTCTTTTATAAATATGGTATTTGGCCCATAGGATTCAATTAAATAAAATCTCTTTTTTGAGCCTTCTTAAATAGAAAGAGGGTTACGGACTAAATATAGAAAGAGGGTTTATTTATTTACCATACCTCCACTTTATTTATATTTTTGTTTATTTACACGCTTGCGTGTTCATAAATATAAGGTGACATATGGAGTAAATTAAAAAAATGTTTTATTTATTTACCATACCTCTTATTTATTTATATTTTTATTAATTTACCATACCTCTTTTATAAATATGGTATTTGGCCCATATGAATCACTTAAATGAAACCTCGTTTTTTAGCCTTCTTAAATAGAAAGAGGGTTATGGACTAAATATATAAAGAGGTTTTATTTATTTACCATACCTCTATATTTGTATTTTTATTTATTTACCATACCTCCACTGTATGTATATTTTTATTTATAAGTATCATAAATACATTTTCTTGAAAATGAGGGCGAGTGGAAGATTGTATCCCCTAATTTCAAGGGCTAAATTTACTTTTTTTACCCTCTCCCTTAAAATAAGGTGGGCTAACCTCATATGTAATTTTTTTATAAAATAAATTTTAGACGATTTGTAACAATGTACTATGATACAAAATATTCTCTCAATAAAAATATAAAACCCATTAATTTAGCCCAAGGTCGAAAATTCGTCCCTAAAATTTTCCATGAACACAATATAAATTTAAAATATAAACAGGTTTATGAACACTCATAAAATAGGTATGGTAAATAAATAAAAATAAAAATAAAGTGGATGTGTGGTAAATAAATAAATATAAATATAAATAAATTAGAGGTATGGTAAATAAATAAAACCTCTTTTTATATTTAGTCCATACACCTCTTTATATTACCAAGACTCAAAAAAGAGTTTATATTTAGGTGAAGCCTATGTGTCAAATACCATCTTTATAAAAGAGGTATGGTAAATTAATAAAAATATAAATAAACGAGAGGTATGATAAATAAATAAAATAGTTTTCTATATTTACTCCATAATTCACTTTGTACTTAAGAACACTAAAAACTGAGGTTTTATTTTGGTGAACCCTATAGGCCAAATACCATGGGCCAAATTACTATTAATAACATGAAAAAAACATTATTAACCCTAATATTAATATTGATAAAAATAAATATGGCACATGGTATTGAGCCAAGGTATTCCACCTATTTAAAGGGGGAATTAAACCAACATAGATTGATCTTTACTCTGATCTACTAAGCATATAGAGTGAAAAATTATTTGTTCCCTCTCAGCACTTGGTAGATCCAGAGTAAAGATGGATCTATGCTGGTTTACTTGTTTTCTATCTTTAAATTTTAAAACATGTGGTGTAAATTACATATTTATTTATTTTTTATTTTAAAATTTTAAAATAAGTAGTATAAATTACATACCTCACATTGATTACATCTTTAAATATTTATGCATGCTTCATAAATTCTATCTTTCAATTAGATTATAGTTGTCATTTAAAGCCATAATATCTATGTCCTCATTTGAGGCTAATGTTGAAAATAGCAACAAGAAATGCTAAAACTAGAAATGCTAAAAATAGCATTCCTATAGATAGCATTTCAGAATAGATTCCAATTTTAATTAGTCTTTAAATTAAAATTCGAATTTGAGCTTAGCAGCTGTTTGTAAAATAATTAATTAATTCATCTTGAGTTAATTAGTTGGAGAAAATCAAACATGAAGTCTATGTGAAGACATGCAACAATAATCCCTTTGATTGACAAAGTTATCCCTTAATTAAGGAGATCAGGATGAGTTGTTCGAATTTATCCCTTAATTAAGGAGATCAGGATGAGTTGTACGAAGTTATCCCTTAATTAAGGAGATCATGATGAGTTTTCAGTTGAGTTGTAATTAGTTAGCTCAGTTAGCTGAGTTAAGTCCAGTTACATTAGTTCCAACAGTTTGTGGAACTGATTGTGAGTTCATTTAGTCAATGCATGCATGCATGCAACTAGTGTACTTTAGATAAGTAAATATTATCTCATAAATAACTCATGCATGTCAGTTCAGACAGAGACCTAGTTGAGATCAAAGGATGGGACAATGTACTATCAGTTTCAAGAATATTCACATGAGGATATCTCTTGCATGCAGAAGGAATTCTTTCATTGAGGATTATGCACGTATTTCTGAGGTTGGTGAGTAGTGTGTGAGGTAATTACACACAGGTGGTAGCTTAAGGACCCAAGAGAAACTGCACAAAGAAATAGGAGGCTTGGAGGACTGAAGGAAGGCATATGTGTTGTCTATTCTGCCTATGAGCTGCTGTGAGGGATTGTACTGAGAGATGAATAACTTGTGAGCTAAATCTTTGTGTAATCCTGAGATATTTCCACTTGTATGATAATACAGATAGCGGGGTTTTTAGCTATGGCTTTCCCCATAGTATTCTTATGTGTCCATGTGTGATTGTTTCTTCTTCATCTGTTATATGTGTTATATTTGCTCAAAATCGATTAAGCTTCCGCAAGTTTTTTTGTAGAAGTAGATCAAGTATTTTTCTTTATTATATTGCATTATCAAGTGAGATCTACAGTGAGAATTTCTACATGGTATCAGAGCAAAGGTAGCTGCTACTATGTATCGGCAGCTTGTGGGTTCATTGATGTATTTAGTGAACACACGACCAGATTTTTGCTTTGCGGTGAACCACCTGAGTCATGCTATGGTTCAGCCTACCAAGCTGTTTTGGAAGGCAGCTAAGCATGTTTTGAGATACCTCAGAGGCACATCTCAGTTTGGATTATGGTACAGAAGGACAAAGGGAGTGAAGCTTTAGGGTTTCAGAGATGCAGATTGGGTAGGTAGTTCATCAGATTGGAAGAGCACATCAGGAGGAATTTTCAACCTTGGTTCAGCTGCAGTTTCTTGGTACAGCAGGAAACAGAGGTCAGTTTCACTTAGCTCAGCAGAGGCTGAATACATGGCTGCAAGTCAGGCAGCATGTGAGGCCATTTGGATGCGGAAAATTATAGTTTGTTTGTTTGATCAGAGGATGGATCCAATTGTGATCTATTGTGATAATTAGAGTTGTATCAAACTCTCCGAGAATCCAGTATTTCATGACAGGTTCGGTATCATCCTCTTCGAGATTGTGTGGTGAAGAGGATCATGTTGTTGCAGTATGCTTCGACTGAAGAGCAGGATGTAGACATTTTGAATAACGCATTGTCAAAATGCAAATTCGAGTTCCAAAGAGACAGGATTAGGGTGATAGATAATCCCTTTCTTGTTGAGAGGGAGTTTTGAAAATAGAAACAAGAAATGCTAAAAATAACATTCCTATAGATAACATTTCGGGATAGATTCCAATTTTAATTAGTCCCTAAATTAAAATTGTGAATTAAAATTCGAATTTGAGCTCAGCAGTTGTTTGTAAAATAATTAATTAATTCATCTTGAGTTAATTAGTTGGATAAAATAAAACATGAAGTCTATGTGAAGACATGCAACAATTATCCCTTTGATTGAGGAAGTTATCCCTTAATTAAGGAGATTAGGGTGAGTTGTATTTTGAGTTGTAATTAGTTAGCTCAATTAACTGAGTTAAGTTCAGTTAGATTAGTTCCAACAATTTTCAGAACTGATTGTGAGTTCAGTTAGTTAATGCATGCATGCAACCAACTAGTGTACTTCAAATAATTGAATATTCTCTCATAAATAACTCATGCATGGCAGTTCAGAAAGAGACCCAGTTGAGATCAAAGGATGGGATAGTGTACTATCAGTTGCAGGAATATTCCCATGAGGATATATCTTGCATGCAGAAGGAATTCTTTCCTTGAGGATTACGTAGTTATTTCTAAGGTTGGTGAGCAGTGTGTGAGGTAATTACACACAGGTGGAAGCTTGAGGACCCAAGAGAAACTGTGCAAGGAAATAGGAGGCTTGGAGGACTGAAGGAAGGCATATGTGTTGTCTATTCTATCTATGAGCAACTGTGAGGGATTGTACTAAGAGTTGGATAGTTTGTGAGCTAAAGCTTCATGTAATCCTGAGACATTTCCACTTGTATGATAATACAGATAGCAGGGTTTTTAGCTGAGGCTTTCCCCAGATTATTCTTCTGTGTTAATGTGTGATTGTTTCTTCTTCATCTGTTATATGTGTTCTTTTTGATCTTGCTCAAAATTGATTAAGCTTCCGCAAGTTTGTTTGTAGAAGTAGATCAATTATTTTTCTTTAATATATTGCATTATCAGGTGATCTACAGTGAGAATTTCTACATGAATTACATAAATTACATACCTCACATTGGTTACATCTTTAAATATTTATACATTCTTCATTAATTCTATCTTTCAATTAGATTATAGTTGTCATTTAAAGCCATAATATATATGCCCTCATTTGAGGCTAATGATGGAAGATTGTAATGAAACTTTGAAGGTTATGATTTTAATTTTAAAATTGGGTCATTATATAAGGAGAATTATTTTGTGATGAAAGATGTGAGGCTAATCATATTGATTATAGTATAAGATATTAGGATCTTAAATTAGAAATTTACCAGGATATGATGAGAAATTACTTAAAATTAATTATGGAAGATGGATCTTAATATTTGACTATCGGAGTTATGGATAAATTTTGATCTCTATTTGACTTTATGACATCAAGTTGTCTATGATGATCAATACTAGAAACATGTACTAGGAATGAGAATGAGAAATTCCAGTTACCAAGAACATTGTTCTAGGCAAACAATGTTAGCCAAGAATGTGAAATCTCAATGTCATTGCCATGTTCATTGGTTTGACCATGAATATCAAGTTGCATGCATGCTTGCAAAAGCTCTATTCTCACCGTGCTTAAGCTCTGGGATCGAGGGTCATGTCTAGTAAGAGGGTAGCATATGTGCAGGATTTCATGGAATAAGGAAATGCATGTACCAATGAAGAGCATATGTTGATACATGACATCCTTTCGAATGTTGTGGCGAGAGAAAATTCTATGGAAGGAAACAATGCTCTATTATTCTTTTTTATCATCTTATTTTTCTGAGTTAGAATGCTTCTATTGTACCATTACATTATGCCTATGCCATGTAAAGATCAAGTTGAGTTAATTTTACATTTTATTTCCAATATATTCAACAACTAAATATATTTGTTTTCCATGTGTAGGTTGGATGATGGGATGACACACTCAGAAATAGGGGCAATGAAAAAGAAACACTCCCAAGAGAAAGAGGCTGAAAATAACATTTTCTTATTTTAATTCAATGGCTAGAACTACAGGTTACTTTGTTACCCGATCTTTCGAATGCATGTTGAAAGGGTCCGTGAGAAAGAAGTATGACAATCTTCAAAAGGCTCTTAAATCATGCTTGGGTTGGTATTTGGTCCTCCTTTAAGTTCTTAAAAACAATCTTCTTATTGGTAACATATTGTTTGTTCAATGGTATTAGTGTCCATATGCATTTCACTCTTAATTTCTCAGTTTGTTTATTGAAACCGTATCTAATTTTCCATTTAAAGAGTGTAATATGTTGTTGAACTTTACTAAAGACAAGTGGCATATTGCAGATAGTCCCAAAAAGAGTATACAAAATTCTTCTAAGCTCTGATACAAATATTGGGAGAATTTGTGCCACAAAGGATTTTTTTTGTAAGTTGTTTGAGAGCAATGCTATACATTGTTCCAATTATTTTTTAAGTGACAAAATTAAAAATGATTTGAGCATAGGTTGTCCATCGATGTTTTTAATGTCATGATTCTTTCAACTCATGGTTATTTTAGGGAAGAAAATGTTTTAGGAATGTCTGATAATACATCGATTAATAGGTAAACAATTTTTTTATAATTGCAATGTCCATTCCATGATATCCTCTCTTTATTGTTTGATTTTTATTTTTTTTTGTAAATCAGCTTGTTATATTAGATCAAAAATACATAGTTTACAAAAATTCTGCTAGAGCAGACATAGACCTCCTTCTACTTATCGATGGGCATAGAGACTACCACTGAACCCCGGAGTGCACCACGCAGGGTGGCAGAGGAATGGGGTTCATCAAAAATTGACATTGCTTCTATCTGATTCCATACAGGTCTGAGGGCAGCAGAAGAGGACCCCATAACTAAAACCGACCAAAACACTACAGAAATGAACATAAAGAAAAACAGTAAGAAAGCATTCATGACAGACCACTGAGACTCAGTAGGTGTCCAGAACTATGTAATTTTTGTAGGTTTCCTATGCTATCGATGCCTTGACCTGGTCTGCCTGAGATGGCGAGGGAAGAGTACTCTGGTGATCACTATTGTGCCCCTCCGGAGTTTCCCCAGCATTCTGGGCATCCTAATTGATGATGTGCCTCAGAAGACTGATGAGAACAGAGAGTTTTTTCGAGACCGTATCGAATTGTTGTTCGAGGCTACTAATTTTGAATTCCAATCCTTCCAAAATGGCCATTTGTTGCTCATTTGTGACCGCGATTGTTTGCTGGGCTTTCCACACCTGGTTGGCATAATCCCCTTACATGTTGATGGCCTTGGCCACAATGGTCTTCATTCTCCACATTTTGGTCTGAGTTCTCACAAATTGCGTAGCCCACGTTGTAACTGTGCCAGGGTCTTGCACCCAGTCCATGTCCTTTTCCACCTCCTGCGGTTCCAAATTCTTCTCCTCTTCACTAACAATGGCCTCTAACTCTTCAATCTTCCTCTTCTCCTTTTGAGAAGTTCGAGTCTCATACACTGGTCTGGTTCTTTTTAATTCTCGATTTTCCGAAGCATTCCTGCTCCCCTCAATTGCCATAGTCCCACCTGCACCTAACTAATTGCCTTGCACCTTGAGGATACGAGATACGGTAGTCCCCTTGCCGCTTGAAGAAATGGTGACCTTTCTGATGTCCGGGTTGACCTTTAAATAGATGAAGCTGCAAGAGAAACCGAAAAAAATTCGGCCACTACCCAGTTGGTTTCCTGTCAGATCATCATTATTTCTTGTTAATGGGTTGTATTTCCAGTGATGATCCGATGCTCTACCTCTGCGATAACCTTTCCTGATATTTTTCGTATCTCTCCAGGTGTCCCATCTCTCGTAATGGCATCGGCGGCGATCTCCTTTCGTGATCATAGTTCCGTTGAGTTTTACCTTCTCCTGCTTGAGCATTGAATGCTCATGTCCAGTCCGTCCTTCATACTCCTGCAATCCTTTAATACTCTCATCAGCAAAGACAATTATCATCATCATATCGATATGCTCGCATCAAACCCCGCCCACTCGATCTTACCTTTCACTCATCAAATCCTGCCTCGAGAGCAGGGTACATTTATTTTTTAATTCCGAGCAGCTGACGTCCTACCAACAGTTGTCCCAAATCTTGGTGGGGTTCTCTATTCCGACATTTTCCAAGTGGTCTGCTACAGTGTTGGCCTTGCGGCATACCGCCTGAAAGACTAAACCTTTCAGCCACCCTAAGTGTTATGCTATGTTCTCTGTCACTTTTGTCAATCGCCAGTGTTGTGTTACCTTACTCGCCTTTTCTCTCGCATACATTCTTTTGGCTATTGTGATAGCAAGCTGGGAATCCCCCTCAATTACTGCAGCTCCCGCTTGTAAGTTTCACAAAATTCTGAGACCCTGTTCCATTGCTGTAAATTCCATCTCATTATTCGTCCTTTCCCCTAAGGCTCTGCTATAGATATGTATAATTTCCCCTTCGTTGTTCCTTATGATGCCTCCAATGCCAGCGAGACCAGGATTGCCTCTCGATGCACCATCAAAGTTCAGCTTGAGGAAGCCAGTTGGTGGTCGCTTCCAGATGCTTGGAGTGGTTCTGAGCTTCGGTTGGCGACTTACAGCTGCAATTTCTGCTCCCCTGTCCAGGTTAAAGATTTTCAATATTCTTAAGTCTTTGCTCGAAGCTTTATCATTTTGCTCTATTTTTCATTTAACCATAACCAACTGTTTTATATTTTTCTTGATAATCTCGAAAGAATGGATGATGTTCCTAGTTTCATTAAGAAATACCCTCCGGTTTCTCTCTTTCCATATTGTCCAAGTTATGAACCCTGGTATTATCTTCCAAATTGTGTTTACCCTTTGATTGTTAGAAAAATTACCTCTCCATTTCTCGATAGTCTCCTAGATGGAATCTCTATTTCTGTCCATCTGTTGCATGGTGCTTTCCACCCAATTCCATAAAGTGTTTGCTGAGTCGCATGTATTGAAGAGATGATTCATAGTCTCCTCTTCTCTGTTGCATAGAGGGCACCTTGAAGGGCCGTAAAAACCTTTCTTATGGAGATTTTCCCATGTCAGAGTCTTCCTGTGCATTAGAAGCCAGAGGAAGGTTCTAATTTTTGGCCAGAGTTGGGAATCCCATACCTTGCTGCTCCATGAAATCTTTTCCATATGCTCTGCGTTTGCGATGCAATTTCTGGCCTCTTTGAGCGTGAAGATACCCCCGCCTTGCCTCCCCCATCTGAGTTGGTCGTTGTCCACTACCTTCCTAATTTTCCTTTATCTAACATATTTTGCAGGTTGTTGGCATTGTTGTTCCCCTCATCTATATTGTCTATTTCATTGATTGCCCAGCTCCTCCATTCTGAGTCTCTGTTATTAGGAGATTGATAGTGCTGAACCGTTAGCATCCCCTACTCTTGAAATTTTCTTTGTATTTCTGCAAACTGTGGCCTTTCTAACTTGGGAAGTTGTTGCCAATCATCCTCCCAAAAGAGGGTCGTTTCTCCATTGCGAATTTCCCAGAAGTTGTTCTCTTGTATAATTTCCTGATTTTTCTTTGCCACGTTTCAGATTGGGGATCCCTCTGGACTTTCTGGAATTCTTATTAAATCTTGGATGCTTTGCATTGGAGCGTATTTCGCCTTCTAGTGTCTAGCCCACTGTAAATTAGGTTCTTTCAGCCATTTCCACCATAGTTTGCCCCCACAGGTTCTGTTGATAGTGAATGGATCTAGAAGGTTTAACCCACCTAAGTGCTTAGGTTTGCGTAATTTGTTCCATGCTACTAGAGCCCATTTTCTCTTCTATGCATTTCCTGTCCATAGGAAAGTTCTCTGTATAACTCTCATTTGTTGAAGGAATTCTTGGGGTGTCGGGATTATGGAGAGCATATATTGCGGAATAGCTTGCAGAACTGCTTTGGTAAGAACTAGCCTACCAGCAAAATTGAGGGCCTTATGAGTCCAGTGCTGACATCTTTTCTCCAGGTTAGCTAAGATCTTCTCCCAATGAGATTTTTGCCACGGTTTAACTGTTAAAGGAGCTCCTAGATACCTTGAAGGCAGATTGCCTCTTCGGAAGCCTAGAATGTGCGAGGGATTCTTCTGAACAGCTAAATGCGTATTAAAAAAGAATATAGTGGATTTATAAAGATTTATTTCCATACCTGAGGCCTTGCTGAAAAGATTTAGGATCCTTTTATAACCCTGGGCTTCTTTAACTATTGTAGATCCATGTAGCATTGTATCATCAACAAACTGTTGCTGAGTGGTAGCTGGAATGGAGGGTAGAGGTTGCAGTCCTTTGATCTTTCCTTCCTCCTTAGCTCTTCGTATAAGCTTGCTTAAACCTTCCATCAGAATAAAAAAATGGAAAGGAGACAGGCGGTCCCCTTGTCTAAGTCCTCAAGATGGGGAGAATTGGTTGGCAGGGGCTCCATTAACCAGTATGGAGAATCTGGATGATTTGATTAGGGCTAAAATCCATTTGATCCATTGATTAGAAATCCCGAAAGCTGTCAAGATAGCTTCCAGATAGTTCCAGTTGACTTTGTCATAAGTCTTCGATAAGTCAAGTTTCATCATCATGCCTGCCACTTTTCTGGAGTGAAGTGTATGAATCATCTCCTGTGCCAACAGGATATTGTCCAGAATTTGTCTTCCTTCAACGTAACCTGATTGTTCCTCTGAAATAAGGCCAGGAAGAATGGGTTTCAATCTATTTGCTATGACCTTAGAGATGACCTTATAAAGAAAGTTACATAAAGCAATGGGTCGAAATTTTGTAGGGGTGATGGCTTCCTCTTCTTTGGGGATTAGGGCTAGGAAGGTAGAATTTCGAGATTTGAGAATCGAGGCAGAACGCCTAGTATCCTCCACCACTTCCCAGACCTCCATCTTAACAATCTCCCAACATGCCTTGTAAAAATTAATGGTAAAGCCATCAGGTCCAGGCGTTTTGTCATTAGGAATATCCTTCACTGCTTCCTCCACTTCTTCTAAGGAGATTTCTTTGGTCAACACAAGGTTTTTCTCATTAGAAATTGACTTGGGAATTGATTTGATGAGATCAGCAATGGCTTCTATTCTGTCTATCTCTGGTTCCTGAGCGATGCTGTTGAAATGTTCAGTTAGCAGGGTAGAAATTCCTTGATGATTCTCAATGAGATCCCCTTGTCCATTTTTGAGACTGAGGATCTTATTGACCCCTCTATAATCCAGTGTCGATCTGTGAAATAACTTGGTGTTTTGTTCTCCTTCCTTGAGCCATTGTATTCTAGATTTTTGTTTCCAAAGGATTTCTTCCTGTTGGCACCGGTTCTGCCATTGTTGCATTAAAATTTTTCTTTATTTGAAGTGTCTAGGTTACTATCCCCCATAATCCAATCTTTGTGTATCTTCTCTAGTTGCTCTTATATCTTGGCTTTTTCCTTAAATATGTTTCCAAAGACTTTTGTGTTTCATTCTTTGATTTTATTTTTGATGTGTCTCAGTTTGCCTTGAAGTTTGTACATTTTGGTACCTATGATGTCCAGTGGTTCTTGCCACCACTTCTCGACAAGTTGAATGAAGTTTGGGTGTTCCAGCCAAAATTTCTCAAACCTAGAAGGTTTATTTCTAGGCGTACCCTGTATCATAGCCATCAGTGATATTGGACAATGATCTGACCCTCCACGGTGAAGAATGTCAGAGTCTACTATTACACCCTCCAACTACATACTTTCAGATACAAGAAATCTGTCAAGACGCGAGGCGATTTTCCTTTCCCCTCCCCTTCTGTTGTTCCACTCCTGGGTTGAATATTGACTAATTTAGCTGACATGATTAAATCTAGGAAGGCTTCTGAATCCTTGTTTAGCTCATGGTTCCTCCCTTTTTCTCTGATAGTAAGGTTATCATATTGAAGTCCCCCCCTATGATTACTTTCGTTCTGGTATATCTAAGCTTCAGATTCATTAAAGATCTTAGGAACATGAATTTTTCTTCTAACCTTTGAGGCCCGTAGACATTGACGCACAAGTAGGTTTCTGAGTTGCCTATTATTTGTAATTCTAAGGCTATGAAGTGTCTGGTGGCCTCCGAGGAGAGGATTTTGATTACAGGAGGATTCCACCAAGTCACTAAACCTCCCTCCCACCCATGACTGTCTGTTTCCATATATTCCATTCGTCTACCTAACTTCCTTCTTACATCTTTAATAATATTACTCGCACATCTAGTTTCTTGCACAAATCTGGTTTTTCCTTTTGAATCTTTCTTTTTAATAGTCTCTGTTTTGTTTGGCCGTTGAGCCCTCTAACATTCCAAGAGATGACCTTCATTTTAATACATAAAGATTTAGGATCTAAGAGAGAAGGCTTCTAGAGATTTCATCTTATCAGAGTTTAAGAGCATATGTCCCATTTCCTGCAGTGCTTTATTATTGGATTTGCGTCCTCTTTTCTTCCTTTGTTTGGAGCCAGAGGTTGTTTGAATTACACTTTTTGTTCGGAGTCCCATTCCTTTTGCTACACCCAGTTTCCTGTTTTGCATATCCAACTCTGCCTTTTGCTTGGCTATGAGTATTTCATTGATTTTCCTGACTTCCTCTTCCGATATGTTTTCCATTCCCTTCTTTCTCCAATCTTCCACCATGTCTGGTAGGTTAACTCCTTCCAGCCCTAAAACCTCATGGAGTTCCATTTCCTCACTACCTATGTCACTTATAAACATTTATGAGTCCTTATCTGCTCCTTTTGTGCCTTCTTGATCTTTTTTTGTGCTGTTTGGAAGATCCTCCTCCATGCCTTTGGTCACTGCTTCTGTTGATGCTTTCTTTGATTCACTGTTCTTGTTCTCCTTATTATGGTCCTCTAAGTCCGTTTCGGTTTCCAATACTTCAAAAGCATTACTTGTGTTAGTTCATGTTGCGCTTGTTTTTCTTGGTCGCTTCGTGTTTGCTCTCTATTTTTCTCTTGGTCGAGTAAAAGTGTCTCTGAACTTTCCTTCTTGTTCCTCCTTATGTGTTTCCATTTCTCTGTTTAAAGAACATTCCCTAATTAAGTGTCCATGCTCATGGAAATTCCTGCAACAAAATGGAATTTTCTCATAATCAATAGCTTGGAAGTAGTCCTCATCTTTGTATTCCAGCCACAGACCTTCATGCAATGCTCCTGAAACATCCATCTCCACACAGATCCGAGCACAGGAAGTGTATCTTCTTTGCAATGTGGCCTCTGAAGCTTTGATAAACGTCCCTAACTTGTCACCTATTTGTTTAAGAGCAGCATAGCCCCAATAGTCTATTGGGAGTGCGAAGAGGCGAATCCAAACTGTGACCTGTGTGAAGGTCTCCTTCTCTGGCACAAATTTGGGTTTCCATGGTTTCATTTAGAGGCCCGCTGAAGTAAAAAAATAGGGGCCTCCATCAAATACTATGTCCTTGTCTTCCAGATTGGAGAAAACAACTCTGAAGAAACCTTTTGCTCGTAGGTGCAGACTGACATCTCCTTTGGGTTTCCATTGTTGTTCTATCCATTGACACAACGCTCTTTCCGTTGGCCACAGTCCCATGAACTTGCAGATCACTGCATGCTCAGTCATGTGGTCTCTGTAGGCTTGTATTTCGGGGTCCGTTAGCACCACTCTTAGGACTTCTTCCACTTTTGGTTTGCATGGTCCCTGAGTGGGTTTGTCAGTTAGATTTTCTTGAGTGTTCTTCCTTGCCTCGTTTTCTTTCTCCGGAGCGGTGATCTCATTGTTCTCTTGCTCCTTATCTTGGCTATTCTCCTGTGCGGGGTTGGCATGCGCCTCCTTTGCTTTGCTATTACCGTTGGCTCTTCAGTTACTCTCTTTCCCTTTCAGCTTATGAGCAGACTACTCCACCTTTTCCCCTTTTTCATTTCTGTCCTTGCTGGTTCCTACCTCTGCCTTTGACCTTTCAAGCCCTAATATCTGCACCCCTTCCTGAGCTGGTTGTTTATTCATGATTATCTATTTGTATGTGGGGGTCGCTAGGACCCCTCGTTTACCATCTGTCGGTTGAGGATCTGTCCCCTTCTGAACAGTTCTGTTGCCCTGACCCTGTTCCTGTCCAGCTTGAAACCATAGGTCTGAAAACCCGTAACCTATTCCTTTTTTTCCTTGTTTGATTATATTTTAAGGGTCACTTTTGATTTTTCTTTGTATTTTAACTATAAAAATGAAAATAATTGGTATCATGTCCATTTAAACACCAACCAAAGCTTGAAGATGAAACTAGCATTACACGATATTGATTGAAATTATGTTAATTGTTTTGTGTTGAAATGTTTTCATGACTATTAGAAAAGTTTACTTTCATGTTGTTATTTGAGCACATGTTGTTTGTATACTTGACCAAGTTCATGCGTTAGAGAATGATATGTTGTTGCAAATAAAACAACAAGGGTTAGACATCACACCTCAGATTATTTGTTTCAAATGTTATTTATAGCTTGAGATTTCTACAATGTAACTTAGTTAGCATGATTGTGCCTAAGCTTTCCCTGAAGGTTGAATAATAGGCTACTAAGGTGTTATTTTCTATGGTGACATTTTATTTCTTTGTTTATACAAGTCATCTAACCACATAGTGGCCACTATCACTCAGCGAAATAAATCTTGTTTAAGCTTCTTGCTTTTATGGGGAAAAATGACATTAACATTGTTGATGTTGAGGTATATGTCATATAAATCCTTTATAATCTACTTTAGTTTATATTCTAGTGTTCATCGTATTTCATGTATTACACTCTGCATTGTATCTTCTTTTGTTTTCAGAAAAAGAATTCAGTATTGATGGTCAACAACATGATTTGACGAAAGAGGAAAATAATAACACTCAGGCGGGAAATGAAAAAAGAGAGAGAAGAGAACTAATCTAGTGATACACTTAAAGCCAATATCCCACATAAGACACACATATAGAGATTAATAGTAAAGCCTCCAGAGTTGGTGAATTCACTTGCAATTCTTTGGAAACATAATGAAATTTTTTTGTAGTGATGAAACAACATTTCATGTGTAAATTGTAGTCTAGCCAATATTAAGTTGTAAACTCATTTTGTAATACTTGACATTTCATATAATATAATTTATTCAGCTGAAATTATTTATAATTGCACTTGGTATTATTTAGTATTGTAACTAACATATATAACTTTGCATTTTCATATTAAATGAACCAATGCACATTGTATAATATATTTTTAATTTAGTCGCAAAATCATACTAAGTAATTTAGTTGATTAAGAATAAGCACATCAAATCAATCAAAAACTACTAAATTAGTAGTTTATATTGATTAATTATGAACACAAACAAAATGAATATACAACTAAATTATTTGCTTACAATAATTATTAATGAAAATCAATGAAATGAATATAAACTACTAAATTAGTCATTTATATAATGAATAAAAAAATTACTGAAAAATATAAATGACTACTGCAAATTATAAATTTTCTACTACAAATGACAACTAAATTTTGCATATATACTACTATTAGTAGCTAATTTATAGTATATTATAACACGATCAAAATTTAGTCATATTTCTTTGGTCATTAATTGGTTTGAAACGATGACTAAAATTTGCATACATATGACTATTAGTAGCTAATTTACAACATCTTATAACAGGACTAACATTTTGGTCATATTTCTTTCGTCATTAATTGGTTTTTTCAAGGGACCATATAATAATATTTTTGTTGTATATTTGGCCATTAATTGTGGATATTGATGATCAAATCAATGACTAAATTAATGATCAAATTTGTGACTAAATATACTACTAGACGATGAAATTCAGACAACCAATTAATGACTAAGCTGAAAACAACTAAATGTTCGTCGTGTTATAAGATACTGTAAATTAGCTACTACTAATCACCATATGAAAAATGGTCATTTATATGCAAATTTTAGTCATTTTTTTAGTAACTAATTAACCATTTTGTACTAGTGAAACATGAACAATGTCTGTTTTAGCCTGAAAATGAGAAAATTGTATTTTACAATTAAAAAAAATTGTGAATAAAAAGCAAAATTTTGAATTCTAAGAAAAAAATCATGACCAAAATTAAGGTAATTGCCAAGATTTCTCAAACGAGAAAATATCGATGATTCTAACATCCCAAACCTATTGTGCTAAAATGCATGGTCATCAGAGAAATTGTTCTAGGGACTCCTAAACTTTCATAGCAAACTTGATTTAGGAGCATGCTTAAGAAAAAAACGCCAATTAACAAATAAGCATATGATCTATCTAATTTAATATTCTTAAATCTCCAGTGTTGTTATTGTACTATCCACTGTTATCATATCCTATGTATGTGTAAATTCCAGGAGATGTTGTCTAATAATCAACTTGATTTTATTAAATTGGCTCAGGTTTGGTTCTTAGTGTATTCATTGATGATCTTACTTGAAAGAACACACAAAGCAGTATGCCTTGGAAGGAAC
Organism: Pinus taeda; assembly: GCA_000404065.3. Classification (NCBI taxonomy): domain Eukaryota; kingdom Viridiplantae; phylum Streptophyta; class Pinopsida; order Pinales; family Pinaceae; genus Pinus; species Pinus taeda. The sequence goes on along the minus strand of APFE030716966.1, from coordinate 225,838 downwards.
ACCTTCCACCTAACCCTTTTGTTCTGTATTTCTTTTCATGAGAATGACACTTTTCTTATCAGAGTGTTTTCGGTGTGATGTGATTGATTTTCAATAGCGTCTACAATTGAATGTCTGATTGGATTTAATTGTACATGAGAGACACCATTGCTCTCTACATAATTAACTGAAACTTGCTATGTTGTTGAAAAAAATTAAATCTAGTGCATAATTGTTTTTTTCTTCATGTCAAAGATAAGGTTCAACCTTTATTTGTTTCAAGCTAGATTAAGCTAGCATGAAGAATAAGAATTTTCGTTTAAGCTTATGACATAAATGAAAATTTGCAAGGAATTCCAAATGGTTGTTTTAGGGAACTGTTTGTATGTAAATTGTGAAAATCTTGATTATTATTTTAAAATTTTATATTTAAAATTAAATAGGGCATAAGATTTAGAGGTCCTTTAATTACAAATTTTGTGTGCATGTAAAGTTTTGGTAAAAATGAATATTTTTAGTCATCATTAAGTTGAATGTAATTAAATTTCTTGAGTTACTTTGTATTTTATAAATAAAAATTTGGGTACATGTGAAGTTTTGGAAAAAATGAATACTTTTAGTCATCATTAAGTTGAATGTAATTAATTTTATTGAGTTACTTGTATTTTGTAAAAAAAATTATGATTATTACGGATTTCAAATTTTAAAATTTAGCACTTTTTCAACAATAAGCTCTATTTTTTGCAAGATGATCCTCCCAAATCTTTTATTCCTTCGTTGTACCTTTGCACCTGTAAGGACAATTGCTAGTTTTATTTAATGCATTAAGAGTGAAAGAGACACGACATAATTTACTTCCATTTAAGTTCTCAAAAGATATTGTTGGGTTCACTGTTGTATGTGTGTCAACTAAAATTGATTGATTGATAGATAATCTAATCTCAATCTCGAAACTTATTTTCACAAAAGGCAATATGTTCAAGGTTATTGTTAATGTAAATGGATTCATTTTTGCATTTCTCATTCAATGGTGAATATAAAACAATATAGATGGAAATTAATATCAAAATTTAAAAAGTTCAATTTTATTTGCTTTTACTATAAAAAAAAAATTATAAATTGTTCAATGGAATTTCATTTTTGCATTTCTCATTCAATGGTCCACATAAAAAAATTATGGATAGAAATTAATAGTTCAAATTTCTTTGCTTTTACTATAAATAAATTATAAATTATTTGATAGAATTTCATCAAAATTTAAATTTTTAATAATTTTAGCATTTTATAAAATAATTGTTTGATAAAATTTATCAAAATATTCATATTTTTAATAGTTTTAATGATTTTATGTATTTATATGATGATTTGTGAAAATAAAATAATTTTATACTACCAAAATAAAATAAAATAATCTATAATATAAAATAAATTTATACTATAAAATTTCAGTGAATAAATTTTTTTTTTTTTTCAAATTCACAGACTTAGAAATATTAACTCTTAAAATTTTAAGAAATATTTTGTTGAAACCTTAAGTATATACACGTGTCTGTCAATGGGTTTGAAAGTATTTATTTGGAAGCACACTATGAAGATCGAAATTTGTTTGTAGCTTAAGGTGGTGTTACAGGCACTTATCTAGTAGCACAACATAAAGACGAGGAGTGGTCTACGTTATCAAATAACGGTGAGCTATATTTATTAAATAACGGTGAGCTATATTTATTAAATAAGTTATTGGGCTATAAATGAATAACCATTAGTCATATTTTCTATGTTATTAGGCCATAAATGAACAGCTGGTTCATATTCTCCATGTTATTGGGCCATAAATGAACAACTGGTGTATATGTCCACAGTTCGATTCTGATATATATACCCACAGTTCTATTTTGGACTCAGCAAAATCAAACAATAGACATATACACCCAACGTTCATTTATGACCCTTATTGACTGACTCAAACAACATGCTTTATGTCGCTTATATTCACTATTTCCGTATGCATATTGTGTTGGGTTAATGTAATTAAGTAAATTCATAAAGTCAATTTATCGTTAACTGATTTTTTTCAGGGTAAAATATCTTTCTCTTCTTGTTATTTCTTTGAAAAGAAAAAAAACATACAAATTTGCTGATACATGTTTTCAGATTTTTTCCTGAAATTACTATCAGTGACTTAGGTCAAGGCTATACTTTTCAGCTGTCTGGTAAAAACAACAAAGTTTCATCTATAGAAGTCAAGTAAAATAAGAGATGTTTGAACCTGTGAAGACTGGAACCAACAGAAACTTCACAACAGAAAATGTATGTTAGATAGCTATAAACAATAAGACTCCTGTTAAAAAAAGAAACTAAATAGACTGCTCCAGTTCAGGTTGTTCCTATGCTGGGCCTGAAGGCTTTACTTCTGTATTGTTTTAGTTACCAGCTTTGACCCAGAAGCAGGGCACTGAGAATTAGTTCATATGTGCAATAAGAATGCACAAGTAAAGAGTGAGAGCCTTAAATCTGGTTAGCAATCAAGTTTTCATATATAATTGGGTCTGGGTTCATCTGTAAAATGTTTTTTGAGAGACTATCTATTGTATTCTTGAATTCTCTATATAGGTTGGAATCTAATATTTTGGAAATGAGTTTTTAGATTCTTATTATGAGTTTTTAGATTTTGAATTTTGTGTTTCCAGGCTCCTAGATTTAACCTCAAAGTGAGCCTCTCCTAACAGTCAATCAATAATGCATTTTGAATCACCTAGAATAAAATGTTTTTTATGTTTTTTAATTTATCGAGCATCATGAATGGCTAAACAACAATCAATTCTGTTTTGGTATTTGTTCCAAGACAGAGACCAATTCTAAAATTAACTAACAGTCAATCAATAATGCATTTTGAATCACCTAGAATAAAATGTTTTTTATGTTTTTTAATTTATCGAGCATCATGAATGGCTAAACAACAATCAATTCTGTTTTGGTATTTGTTCCAAGACAGAGACCAATTCTAAAATTAACTGAATTGATCTATTATTTATCATATTTTCAAGGACCTTCTCCACAAACCTTCATTTAAGCTGCTCCATTAAAGAAGCCCAATGGAAAGTCCTGCTGAATGGAAAGATAATGTACTCCTCTCTGTAATTTTCTTTTCTAGAAAGGAAAATATTCCCTGAAATGAGATATGATATTTGAGACCTGGATCTTTAACTGATTATGTATCCTTAGGAACTCAATACTAGAGACCACCAGAAATTATTATATCGAACAATAAACAATTATATCTAACAATAAGCAGGTTTCGCTTGTTTTATTACTTTACAGTCTATGCAAGGAGTAGGCAGCCTTGCTGCATGTTTCATTTGTTTTATTACTTGACCATCTCTAAGGTTGCCCCTTATGGTTTGGTCGCACCAGATTCACTGCAAAAGGAGTACGAACATTATGTTTTCCATCGCTCCACACGAGTGTACCGAAAACATATCCTTTGGTGGCAACCTTGGTTGCTGTAAAAACTACGTCGAAAGATAGCTTCTTGGAAGTTTCAGAGAATTTAAGAATTTCTGGAGAGACCTTCACACTCAAACCCGGAGGTGCACCAATGGTAACCTTGTAAGTAGGTGCGACATCAGGACTGATGTTTGTGACGCTTCTGCTTACAGTTGTGCTCCCATTCACAATATTTAGCTTGGAAATGGCTATGCTTGGATAGTTCATGTCACTGATCAGATCCACCTTTGCACCGGATGGACACCTATAGCTTTCATTCGCCGCAATGAGCATGATATTCTTAGAGTCCAGACCGTAATTACACATAAAGCGGAAGTAATCATCGGTTGATGTTTCATATACAAGCCCTTGTTGCAGAGCTCCTATTGGATTCACTACTCCGGATCCAAAATCAAATGGCGTGCCAGAGATATCTGATTCATTAGTCAATAGTTCCCCCATATTGTTCCTTGCAATAGCTGCCATATACATTAGAGTACAGATGTTAGAAAAAGTGGCTGTGGTATTGTAAAAGGAATTTTTTTGAAAGAGGCCATATATACTGACGTTGAATCAGCCAAACACCCATTGCCATTAACATTGACTACAATGACAAGTTGAATTAATTCCTATTGTAAATGATTGTGAATCAACATTTGACTTCATGGATGGTCCTGAACCAACCCTTGGAAAAAACTTGCTTTAAGGGATTATGCATTTCAAAGTACTAAATTCAATTTAGGCATTTCTGAAATCATAAATAGCCAGTCTTTCAGAATAAGGGGGAAAAGGTCTCCAGGCTTTGGTCAATGTGATATTTGCATTATTACACGATGGATTTCAAGAATAAACCCCGAAAAGTACCTGTTGTCATCAGGGCTGACCTGATAGCAGAGGAGCTCCAAGTAGGATTGATAGATTTTACAAATGCAGCAGCTCCGGTAACATGAGGAACTGCTACGGATGTTCCAGACATTATGTTAAATGCGGTAGAAACCGTCCCTGAAAGAACTGTGTCTGAAGGATCTGTTTCTATAAACGTATTGGGAGGATTCCATGCAGCAATGATATTCACACCTGGTGCGCTGATGTCTGGCTGCAAATATCAATTAAAGCGTTCATGCTGTGATCATCTCTCATAATTAGCTTCTGAATGTTAATTAAGCTAAATGGACTCTGAATCAGTGAGTACTTACCTTGAGAATGTTCTGGGTCAGCCGTCCAGGTCCTCTTGATGAAAAGGATGCAATAACAGGAGCGGGCTTGTGATTTGTGACAACCACTGTTGGAGTAATTGTTGCAACAGGATTTCTATAATGACAAGGCTTAGAAGATTACAAACAGCCACACTGTAATTGAATATCCAAATGAATAATTCATCAATATAAACATGTGACAGAGAATAGGCTTAAACGCACTTGGTTGAGTTTATGTAAGAAAAGATCTCTGTTGCAGACGATGTACTTACTGTAGTCGCTGCTAAGGTGCCGGTGTCATATGCTTCAAATATCTGTAAATCGTCCACAAAAATCGCGCCTATGCCTCCAGCGTCCTGGACTGTGTTTTGCATTACTTTCTTCGATGTAATTGTGGCATTTGCAATACAGAGTATAACCTTTCCTTCCGCTTTGCTTACGTCTAAGGATCCTTGAAGACAATTCCTGCAGAATACCTTCCTTAGAATTTCTCCTCATGAAAAATATAATTATAAAATTTCCTACATTATATGGTTTAATGTCCCTAAGACAAATCTGCGCTGGAAAATCAATGTAATTTACCTTGCAGCTACTGGGTAACTGGAGTTGTCAGGAATGCTTCCTGCGTACACAAGCGGGTGCACGGCCGATTGGCTGAGATTCGAAAAGGTGATGCCCTTACCCTAAGTACACAGTACAAATCTTTAACGCCAGATCCCCAAAATAATGGATGTAGAAATCATGAAAAATGTTAAATAATTTATATACATTTTATAAAATGTCTGTCATAGAACCAATCTACATCTCTCTGATTTCCAAAATTGTTGCCCCAGTTCGAGAGACCGAAACACAGCTGCGTTTTATTGCAGGTTTAGTCGACTTCTTTATTAAATAATCTTTAATACCATTAGCAACAAGCATGAAATTCTCATTATTATCCCTGTAAAAACAGGGCATGCTCAAGAATGGCGGAATCTGTTAGTGAAGTGCTGAACAAATGAAAGTACTAATTGTTGTGTAAAGTGAAGAAACATGATACTTTTAGGTTTGTTTTCCGTTGTTCTCACCTGAATAATCTTACCGTTGCCTAACACAACGTTTGAGAGGAATTCCCGGTCGATTGAGGCCGCTCCAACCGTAAAAATCCATGGCTCAGTATTAACCGCTGTTTGAGATCTAGGTCCGCCGTTTCCCGCAGAGGATACAACCAGAATTCCTTTCTTAGTAGCATGAAATGCTCCAATGGCAATTGGATCGTTCACAAAATCGACCAGATCTCCTCCCATTGAGATGGATATAATATCCACTCCATCATTAACTGCATCGTCAAAGGCAGCTAAAATCTGCACACCAGGGCACCCATAGTCCAGCCCACAAACCCTATACATGGCAATTCTGGTAGTGGAACTGGCCGGTCCACCTCTGGCTGTGCCGTTAGCGACACCATTGTAGTTTGCATTGTCCACAAAGCTGCCAGCTGCAGTGGAAGCTATAAACGTGCCATGGCCCTGATAATCTCTTGCAGTCCTTGATTGTGGCCATATTGATTTCGGTTTAATATTTGCAACCACATCATCGTTCTCTCCACCTGAGTAATATCTTGCCCCAATTATTTTCCTGTTAAGACAGCAATACTATTTTAGCTGTGAGTCACACAAGAATAGACACAACGAACGAACGAACTTATTTCAGTTGCATAGATCACCTGTTGCAATTGGAAACGTTGAAGCCTACTCCCTTAACGCACTTTCCCTTCCACCGCGAAGGAACAGGGCCCATACCCTTGTCACTGAAGCTGGCTGCTTCCGGCCAAATGCCTTCGGATAAAAGATTATTTTCGAAGAAGTTATACGAGTTGTTTAAAAAAACAAATAAAAACCATTAATATAAACAGAGCACACTTAACATATGCAGAAATTCCATTCTCATTGATATCATAAAAAGAAAAGAAAATCCAATTTTTATTAAGGTCTGTGTTTAGTTAAACTAGTTGTTAATGGTTAGCAGCTTTTCACATCTATTTATTATATTGTCCTGAGAATATATTTTATGGAATTTTTCCAAAAGAAATGGTTAAAAATATTATCAATGACAGAAATTTTTGCTCCCAAAATTATGTGGTTATAAACCATTTTTATTTAAGTATAAAATAATATTTTTTATTAAATAAATAATTACATAATATATAAATTCAAAATTATTATATATATATATATATATATAAATTATGTTGTTATATAAAAATATAATTTTATAAATAAATAATCACATAATATATAATTCAAAATATATATATATATATATTTTTTTTTGTTATAAACCATTTTTATTTAAGTATAAAATATAATTTTTATAAATAAATAATTACATAATATATAAATTCAAAATATATATATATATATATATATATAATATATATATATATATTTTCAGATTATTAATATTTTAGTTTTTGAGTTTTTATTAGAATTTTAGTGAAAATAATTTATTATCATTATTTTTTAATATAATAGATTGAGACTTTTATTGGACACTTGCATTATAGAGAATTCATCAATCAAAGTCTAAATCAGGTGTAATTTCAAAAGCTGGATATTGCCTTATACCTGTATCTAGAAACCCTATTATGACATCAGCGCCAGAAGACTTTGGATTTCTGTAAGAAGAGCCTGCCATGGCCAAGTCCTTTTCTAAGTAGTCCCATGAGTATGTTGTATGAAGGTTTAACACTGGATCAGGGAACACTGATAATACTCCTGCTTTCACTGCTAAATCATGGGAATATATCAGAATACCAACCTGGGGGCTTACTCATTAAGAAACACAGTCGTTAACGAAACTTACCAGCTAATGTAGTCGCTTGTTCTTTGGATAATAGAGCCGCGAATCCATTAAAAGCAGAAGTATAGCTACGCACCAGAGATTGCTCTGCGTGTCTGGGACTGCAAAGGTTCAAATACACCCCAAAACACACACATAAATATAAGAACAATAAAATCAATTCTGAAATTTGAATATTTATTTCATAATTTGATACCTTTCGAGAACAGACGAAAGAACCTCCAGATGACTGTTTACAAGCTGTTCTCTATTATTGTGGAGTAAACTCCCCATGTATACAATGTGCACCTGCATGTAGATCAGTGAAATTAGCGACATTAAAACTGAGTAATGTTGAAGCGAAAAGAGAATTAATTTGAAGAAATTAAGAGTCCGCACCTTTCCATCCTCGGCAATGGCGAGGCCGAACAGCAGAGTGCATAGAAAAAGTAATGCAAAATAAAGCTTGAACCCCATCACTAATATTTCTCACTACTATCCACTTCAGTCTACAATCATTGTAGATCATGAGAACGGTTTGTTGTAATACTTTGGTGGAGCGTGGAGCGTTATTTAAATGAGATCGAGCAGAGTGAGTGGTGTATGTAGCGGATCTGACGATGGCCATTTTCGATTTAGATTCGCGCAAATCCTTACGGCGCCCATGTTAAATGGACGTGTTTATCGTATTAACAAAAAGTCGCAATGGCGTCGTAACCTTGAGAATGTGCGAAATGCAGCGGAAAAATTATAGATAAATCGCGTTGCAAGCTGCATTCAACCTTTTTCGCGGCGACTGTTTACTTCCACTTTTGTTTTATTGGTGCACACTTCAACCTTGGCGGGCGGGCGGATGGAGGATATGCAAGTTGATTCTATCACTTTTCATCAAGAAAAACCATGTCCAAAATTTTTAATTAAGGAAACTATGTCCCTGAAATATTCTGTTGGTGATCTTTAATAAACAAGCTTTCGATCCTGCTAAATAACCCTTTTCTTAAGTCAAACAAAAACAAAATTTTTGCCAAATAAAAACAAATTTCATAGTTTCATCGGCTGCGTTGTGCCTCTTTTTTTCTTTTCCAGCTGTTAGATTCCTTTAAACGGCTCTCAATGCCTTCTCGGTCTCGGCCCCCTGGTTAAGCCCACCCGCCATCTTTCCTATAGTTTCACAGTTGCGTGTTGCGCTTCTCCTACTGCTCAGTTTGATTCACTCTTTATTATCCCCCAATTGGTTCATCTTGTCTTTGTCAATGACTCAATGCCATATCTTTGTGCATCTCCTCCCGTGAATGGATTTACATTACTTAGGCTTTATGAACATCACATACTAAGGTTCTGCAGTTTTGTTTTTCTATCTATTTTGCTGGCTTGCATTTATTGTCATTTTTTTTGCAGGTTTAGATTTATGAATATTATTTATTTACTTTTCATACAAACAAATATTGGTGTATATTATGAAAATAGCACTCAATATATTTTTATGAGATTGTTCAAAAGAGATTGAAACATAAGATGTTTATTACTATTTATATAAATGGACTTATAACTAATTTAGATGTATTTAATATTGAATCTATCATATTTTGAGAGACTTGTAAACTTTTTTTTGTAGAGTTTCAGGAAAGGTTTGCACCTTTAAGAATTTGGTTCATCTTGGCCCATGATAGATCTTATGTTAGATCACACTTCCAGGGATTTGATCCCTCTCGGCCCATGATAGATCCAATGTTAGATGGATCTGAGTTGGTTCCAGTTGATGACAATAATGTCACACTTTTAGTTTATCATTATTATGTATATATTTGAGATTAACTTCAAAATTCACATTATGTTTTCTTTGCTTCGGCATAATCATATCATTCTCTTCTTTAATTTAGTCTATGTTGCTTGCCTTGAATGGTTCGTACATTTTTGTTTGGATGCTTTGAGTTGTTTGTGTGTTTATGTAATTGGATCTGGATGATAATGTTTTTGAATGTTATAGTTGTTGTGTTGTACATTTATATGTGTATGTAATTTTCTATTGATAACTAGTTGGTGATGAAAAAGAGAGACAATATTTTCAATAGTTTGTAGGAAGATTAATACTAGAGATCTATTTCATTTAATTTTAGGTACCACAACTTCTGACAAATAATTATTTCTTAATAGTTTCCCTCTAAGTATTACTAAATTGATCTTGATGAGTAGTTTTAATAATTTACTCGGTCAATATTACTCTTGAAATAATTTGTTTCTTTGTTAATGTTTGAAATAATTTATTTTCTTCAAGAATATTTTGATGATTTTTTTTTTATCTATAGTTTATTTTGCAAAGTCAAGAAATAAAGTATTTTTGAATTTTTTTAATGAGTGGTCATTTTTGAATATATGTACTTGTCTATTAGTAATTGGTTGGTGATGAAGAAGGGAGATGTTGCAGTTTGTAAGAGGATTGATTATGCACATCTATTTCATTTTAATTCTAGGTATCACATCTTTTGACAACTAATTAATTGTTAATAGTGCCCCTCTAGGCATTACTAAATATATCTTGAAAATATATATATTTTAATGATCTATAACCTCAAGATTAACATCTAATGCAAGCAATCAAGTAGGATTATATAAAAACATCTACACTGAAATGAATTCATCTAATGCAAGAAATCAAATGAGATTAGAAATTGACATCTACACTAAAATCAATCCATCTAGTGCAGACAATCAAATAGGATTAGAAATTTGCATCTACATTGAAATCAATGCATCTAGTGCTAGCAATCAAATAGGATTAGAAATCAACATCTACACTGAAATTAATACATGTAGTGCAAGAAATCAAATATAATTAGAAATCATCATCTACACTAAAATTAATGCATCTAGTGCAAGCAATCAAATAGGATTAGAAATCACCATCTACACTGAAAAAAATGCATCTAGTGCAACAAATATTTTTCCCTCTCTCCCCGTCCATTTAATCTTGAAAAATATTTTTTAATAATTTACAACTTTATATTAACAACATCTAATCCATCTAATGCAAGCAATCAAATAGGATTAGAAAACAAAATCTACATTGAAATCAGTGCATCTAATGCAAGTAATCAAATAATCCTAGAAGTCAATATATACACTGAAATCCATGCATATAGTGCAAGCAATCAAACACAATTAGAAATCAACATCTATGTTCAAATCAATGCATCTATTGCAAACAATAAAATAGGATTAGAAAACACCATCTACGCTGAAATTAATGCATCTAGAGCAAGAAATCAAATACGATTAGAAATCAACATCTACACTAAAAATCAACGCATCTAGTGCAAGCAATCAAATAGGATTGTAAATCATCATCTCTATTAAAATCAATGCATCTAGCACGAGAAATATTCTCCTCTCTCTCCCCCCTCCATATATATCTATATCTCCCTCCATCTCTCTATCTCACCCCCCCAAACATACACGCTCTCTCTATCCATATCTATCTATCTCCCCCTCCCTCTCTCCCTCTCTTTCTATCTCTCTCTTCTTCCCTTTCTTCACCTCCCATCTATATCTCTATCTCCCTTTGCCTCTCCTTTGTCTCTCTATATCACCCCCAAAACATACACACTCATTCTCCATATCTATCTATCTCTCCTTCCCTCTTCATCTCCATCTCCCTCTCTCATCCCCTTCTCTCCATCTCCCCCCTTCTATATCTCTTTCGTCGTGCTCTCCTCTCTCCCTCTCTCTCTCTCCGCCTTTCTCTCTCTATGTCTTTCTTCTTACCTCCCCCTCTCCCTCTCTCTCCACCTTTCTCTCTCTATGTATTTCTTATTACCTCCCCCTCTCCCTCTCTCTCATGTCATCTCTCTCTTCCTTCCTCTCTCTCCCTTTCTCTCCCACCTCCCTCTGTTTCCCCCTCCCCTCTCTCTCTCTCTCTCCCTCTTATTATCTCCCTCCCTCTTTCCTTCTATCCCCCCTTCCTTCCATCTCTCCTTCTTTGTCTTTCTATCTCACCCAAAACATACACACTACCTCTCCATCTCTCCCTTATCACTTTGTCTCTCTCTCTCTCTCTCTCTCCACTTTTCTCTCTTTATGTATTTCTTCTTCACTCCCTCCCCCCCCTCCAATTCCATCTCGTTATCCCTCCCTCTCAGGTCCTCTCTCTCGTCCTTCCCTTATCTCCCTTTCTCTCCTACCTCCTTATCTCTCCCCCACAGCTCTTTCTCTCTCTCTCTCTCTCTCTTTCCCCTCCAAAATTGTCACTATATCCCCCTTCTCTCCTCCTCCTCTCTCCCTTACCCTTCTCTCTCTCTCTCACTCCTCTCTTTCTCTCTCTCTTCATTACTCCTCTCCCCTCTCCTCCATTCTATCTCCATCTCTCCCTTGTCACTCTCTCATCTCTCCACCTCTATCACTCAATGTCTTTGTTCTTCCCTCCATATATATCTAGAATTAATTATATATATCAGGATATATTAATATATATTATAATATAACAAAATAAATATTATATTAATTTGGTCATAGTTAATCCAAAGGTTATTAAATTTAATAATATTAATATTAATATTAATCTCATAATATCAATATTAGATTTAATGATGTTTTTTACATAGCATGATAACAAAAATTATAATAGAACTACATCAAATTAATATGTATGGTTTTTCCTTTTACAAATATTTAATTAAAAGAAGTATTAAAAGATTTTGGATCAAGATTTTCGATTCTTTGTGTTGAATTAACCTTTTTTTCTTTTTCCTTTTGATTTAAGAAATGGTATTGGCTTGAGTATAGAGTAATCATGTTTAAAATTTTACATAATTTGGAACTTTAATGTGGTAAACCTTTTTGTTAAAGGTAAATTTATGATCCATGCAAATCCAGGTATATGATAAAATAGTTATTAAACACGTTAGCAATTGAGGACGTGACATACTTACACATTGGGGTCACACTGGGATGTAGAATGCACCTCTCGGTGCAATGACTAGATCCCCCTAATTCCCAGGAAGTCCACGACTTAAACATTTACAATATATTATATCTAATAAAAATATAAAAAATGTCTTCTTTGTATTCATATATTTTGACTATGAACGAAGCCTATGGGAGCAGAATCGAGCCCTCTTCTTTCATTACATTATCCTCAAAGTACCCAAAATTCAAAACGCCGACAACAACATTTAGGCCTTCTTTTGATAAAGCATCAGCAACATGTTTGATTCCCAATAGATGTGTTGGAAAGATATAATCTGAAAAGACAACTTAAGAGATCTAATATATTCCAACTAGCCACATAGGTTTGGAGGAGCGAACTTAGTGTGCCCCATAACACCATCAATGAGTGACTTCAAATCTCCATGTATATGAATGCATTCCATACACCTCTTGGCTAATGAGAGAAATCCCCATACTTTCAAGATCTCAGCTCTTGTATTTGTTTTGCTCCCACAAGGTCAAGTTAATTTGAAATGTGTTATATTGCAAATCATGATCCATGCCCCATAGCCATAGAAACCGTCCTGTCCTGCTCCATCAAAAAATCCTGTGGGAAATTGAATATGAGGGAAATATTACGAAACATAAAATATTTTATGGCCGAGGTTATTTCCACTTGAGTGTCCATCCATATCCCAATGTTGTAGTAGATTTTGTGAACACTAATAGGAATAACATTGAATATGAAAAGGTTCCTTGTGTGCCAGACTTCCCAGAATAAGAACAAAGGGATTGATTTATGTTGACCCCCCCTCGTGACCCACCAAACAAGGCATAGTTCTAGCGAGTGAAATTATCTAAAAGGAATATGATAGAGCTAAAGAATCATATGCCTTACCTGTGAAGTAGTCAAGGATTCAAGGAAAATATGAATACCTATTTTAATTGACTCTTGGCATAGAGGGCACCAACCGGGACCATGGAATCCCCTCTTGCAGAGGTTTTCCAAGGTAAAAATTTTATTGTGCCAAGCCAACCAAGTGAAGAGTATTATCTTCAAGGGGACTCTCCACTTCCAAACTTTTTGAAACCAACATGGAATTGTTAATGAAAAAATTGTGTACATGATATACATGTATGTGTCCATGACCGCTACAACTCCCTGGTGAAGCTTTCCTCCCCATGGGAGAATGTCCCCCTTCTCCTCTCTATAAAGTCCCACATGTTTAAGATCTTGTACAAAAAAATTCCATTTAGTCACTCTTTCACCATCTAAGCCTATTTATGTTTCTTCTTTCCAAATTGGATACCATCTGCTCCAATGCCAAATGACCTATTCCAAGAAGATCTACCCCCTCGCATGTAGACTGTTTATTGTATCTTCTAAGAGTTTTGAAGTTGTATTGACACCCAAGAATTGATCAATCCTGATCAAAATGAAATTTCCCTTGCTGAAATATCATCTAAGTCTTTGTAGAAACCAAACTTTTACCTTGTGAAAATTCAACCAAATGTAAGATCCAGATTTAATGACAATATTTACCTCTCTGAACCAGTTAGTGGTGTCCTTCCATTTCAGGTATTTCGCACAAATAATATCCCTCCACAATCCATCGCCAAATAGAGCCTTCCATAGAGATTCGATCAACAAATCCTAGCCAAAGACTCTTAAATCCAAAATGTCCCAGCCCCCAAATTCTTTGGGGAGGGTGATTGATTCCCATTTAATCAATTGATATTTCCGCATCTCACCAGTGCTCGACCACAAGAAGCAAGAGAATATACTTTATATGTTGCTAATAATAGATTAGGGGAGTCCAAAATGTGAGCCCAATATACAAAACATTATTGTAGAACTACATGTATGAGAGTAAATCTCCCTCCTAATGAAAGCCTCCTGTGAGTCCAACCATGTAATCTATTTTGAAATTTTTTCAGAAGCCAAAACTAGTCCACCGACCTATAATTGTTTGGCTTTAGTCTGATTCTAAGGTAAGTGAAACCCTTGACAAATGGTTTGAATCCAACACAGAAAATACCTGCCATGAAATCTATCTACTCCCGGTCGCCATTTTAAAACATAAGCATTATTTTACTACCATTAGCCTCCAACCCAAATGCCTCTCCATATTGCATAAAAATGTAATGTAGTACTATCCAATGTGATCTGTAAACCATCCCAGAGGTAAGAATATCGTTGACAAAAAAAAATGTGAAACATTAATTGTGTTAGCAAATATGAGACCACTAAAAATGTCCAAGGCATTTTCCTCATTAATTTTCAGAGTTTGACCATCCATGACTAGAATGAAGAGCAAGGGTGAAAGAGAACAACCCTCTCTCAATCCCCTTCCCACCAAAAAAAAACTTGATGGATATCCATTCATCAGAATAACAAACCATACCGAAGAAACACATGCCATTATCCAATCCACATTGTAGATAATGAGCCCATTTTTTGCCAAAATAAGGTGCAAAAAAAACTAGTCTACATAATCATATACCTTTTGTAAATCCACCTTCATAAATACCACCTCCATATTCTTAGTGTGAATGGTGTGAATACACTCCATAGTTGTTGCAATAGAATCCTGAATCAAACGATTATGCAGGAAGCCAAATTTCTCCCAAGAAATAAATTCTGAGAGGATTTTCTTTATATGCTCTGCTATGACCTTGGAAATTAATTTGTAAATTATATTACATAGTGAAATTAGCCTAAAATCTAGGAAGGTAGAGTTTATGGCCCTTGAAATCTATCTAGAAAGCTGATATTTTTTAACCAAATCCAGGAGGTCTTGTCCCATCAAATCAAAAATATGTACAAAAATTTCCATTGTCCAACAATCTGAGCCTAGACATTTGTCCTTTGCGAACGAATTCAAGACCCATATTATCTCGTATAAAGTTACGGGGCGAAAAGGAGCTTCATTTGATTCATCATTAAACATTGAAGGATAGTCTTCTGATCCCCATATCTAATCAGTGACGTTAACTCCTTCCCAGGCCTTGTAGAAATTTGCAAAGTATGAGATTGCTTCTCTCTAAATCTCCTCTGTATAATGAATTGAATCCCCATTATTTGCTTTAATATGCCAAAATTCATTGATGTTTCTCCTATGATTAACAAAATGGTGAAATAAATGAGTATTTCTATCACCTTCATGAAGCGATAAATCCCTGCACTTGAGACATCGGGTAGTTTCTTCGATCTCTAAAATGTGCCTCTACTTTGCCTCCAAATCCTTCATATGTTCTAATAGAGAGTGATCTGAACTTATACAGGAATGAAACTGAATATAGATATATGCATAAACACAAAGATGCAACAAAAATAAATCTTCATTTCATTAATATCAAATAACTGAAAGATGCTTACAAGAAGAATGGAAATAAACTAGCTCAAGCGATGGTATCTTATCTCTAGGAAGAGATTTGGAGGCTACATGCCTCTCAAATTTGTTACAATGAGGCTAAAGGGCCTTTTTATTATTGAACAACAAATGAAAACCCTAAACAACCAAAACCATAACCCCAAGAATGTAGAATTTCTTATAGATTCACAAGCTCTGCAATTTACTAAAGCAAAGGACAAGAATCTACTTCTACTTTCAACTAGCAGAAACCAATAGATCAATGAAAACAATATGAACAAGAGGAAGATAAATCAATGGCACATCACACAATAAATTTTCCTGGGGAAAGCCACTGCTCAAAACCCCACCTATCTGTATTGCATTAAATCATAATTATGAGTGAAGATACAAAGCTTGTTCTCACTAGAACAATTCCACGCAAGTATGCTCAACTCTCTACCTCACAAGACCGCTATGAGCTAACACTTAGCCAATTTTTACTGCCTTCCAAGCCCCTATTTATTTGCGCAATTCCTAGGATGAATAACCCATAGTTAAAGGGAATTCATGCTTCCAAAACAGTGCAATCCAAACATAGGTCCTTCTCTGATTGCATGCATGATATTTACAACTCACAAAACAATACAATTGATTGTATGTTGTCCCTACAGTCTAGTTTCAACTGGTTCTTTCTCTGAAATAACATGCATGAGTTTCTCATGAGGGAATCTTCAGTTATCTATAATACCATTCATGGTAATCATGACAAGATCAATGTTTGACATTGTCTCCACTATGTCACCAAGCTTATCTATGGTCTCCTTCATATCAGAGATGAATGCAGCCACAAATTCATTATCCTCCATTTTAATGGAGATAATATTTCTCTTTAGAAACACTGGGCGATTTGTATTCTTCATCTCATACAAATCCTTGAGAGTTTTCCAGATATCATTCGGTGATTTACATTCTCTAATGTGAGGGATAATATGGTCCTTCACGGAAAATTTCAGCAACACTTTTTCTTTGGTCTCCCTCTTTTGCTAGTCCTTGATTGTTGTTATTGTTCTGCCTATAGCTAGGGTCAGTTTCAACTCATCACCGCTTGCAATCGTCCATGCGTTTTTCCCCTCCAACAGGGTCTACAACTTGAATTTCCAATTAGAGTAATTGGATTCATCGAGCTTATTGCTCTCATTCAGATATGCCTTTGCCATTTGGTTATTCATTTTGACAGGTCTTCCTCAAAGGAAACTTTACCCTCCAATAATTGGTAAATAAAAATGGATCTATCTCCAGATCCAGAGAAGGGATCTCTCATAAAATATATGTGTGCTTTCTTAAAAAAAACAACAACCTCTCTCCCTCCTCTTTAAAAAATAAAATCTCAAAACGTTATTTTTCTTTGAAACAAAAAATTATACCCCTTTTTTAATGTGCCCCAAAAAAATTACCTCTCCCAAATTATTGTTTTGATCGAAAAAAATAGATATCGCAAACAATGATACCCTTAAAAACATAGGACGGTCAACCAACCTTTGAATCTTGGTACAACACCTTGGTAGTCAACTCGTCAGCAGGTCCACCAATCAGCTGTGCAATTGTTCTCCACATAGATCCACCATCGCTTGTAACTTTAGTGACCGATATGTGGATCTCGGTCGCAGTGAGTTCCCCACACTCACTGCACCACAAGTATAACAACAACACCATCCATAGCACGGTTCACTCATTTCTGGCACACCAGCGTCAACACCACCATAAGAGGTTTCGGCCGTTGTTATGAATTCTTCGAGAAAATGGAGGAATAGAGGTCAAAATTGCAGAAGGATCACTTTGCTACGAGGATTTTTCTCCTCTTCCATCTTCTCTACCGGCTCGAGCTGCCCTAATGCCTTGTGATCTGATCACATGGAGATTTTTGGATTGGAAGATGATCTCATGGATCTTCTCAAGCCAGGATTTGTTGTACCCTGAGCAAACAGGCTCCACCGTCTTGGTGATTGATTGATCTCCGACTACACCAAATGCAATCTTGGCCTTAACTACTTGATATCCGACTACACCAATTTCACTTCTTGATCTTGGGTTGCAACAACTTCGACCTGGGAATCATGAAATCATTGAGTTGTTCCACAATTTATGTAGCAGGATAGACTCCATGACTAGTCAATGTGAATTGGTGGGTAATCACAACACTCACCCTAGTAATCACAATCAATCATAGTAACCATGGTGGGCGCAAAACAATGAATCACATAGTGGATGTAGCTCTAGCAATCCCAAATATGATCAACACATTCGATAATTGGATCATTCAAAAACTCGACCCTGACCTTGAGTTCCAACCTAAGCTCTGATACCATGTTAAAAATTGAAGAGCCAAATTTATTAATCAAACTGGGTAGCTCACAGGTGAGGAGCTTCACCTGGAGACTGCCTCTACAGAATGCTCTACATCAATCACATTACAAATCATGTTATATATTTTACATGCACATAGGGAAGTTAGAGCAGATACCTAAGAAGTAGGAAATACTTCCTAATCTAAGGCTCTAGTGAACTGACTCTCTCCTAAATTACATTTATTTATATCCTAATAGCATTGAGCTTTTCAAAAATCCACCCTGTGGGATTTTATACTTTAGTATTTTATCATTTGAAATATGAATGATTACACCATCATAGGCCTATCATTTTGGTTTCAAAAAAAGAAGAGTCAAAAGCAATTTTTCAAAAAGTATCATTTTGTTTTTAGAAAAACAAGAAGATTCATTTTTATTTTACGAAAGACAAAGTCAAAAGTTATTAAAATAATATATTCTATTTTCAAAAAACAAAAAAGAGGATTTTATAGTTCTGAATCAGCTTAGAAAAAGTATTTCAATAACTTGAAAAGTTGAGGCTAGACAAAAGTTTCTCATAGGCATGTAGAAGACATGTTGCGTTTCAACTAATTTACATGTTGACATCATGGAAAAGTAAAATACATGGCCGTGTGTGATAGATTTACTCATTATAGTGCCATAAAACAAGTTTATGCAATGTAGACTACAACATTTCCCATACAAAGATCAGTTCTTACTAACCATTTGAAAGATGATAGATTCCTTTATTATTGTGACATTTTCAAGAGATAAGGTATCTCACTTGGCCAAATTATTCGGTATAGAAAGACTCAAAACACAATAACTACTACAAACAACAGATTATAAGAAAACCACATTGACATACCTGGTTAGAGGCATAGTCCTTAAGAATATTTATGTTGCGGAATATATTTAAAAATTAAGAAGTCATAATGAATAAGAAATAAATGGAATGAAATGATGTAATAAATATAAATTCAGCTTCCAAAGACAAGGAAGATTATTTCTGTTAGGGTCCCACCCTAACCCCCTTATTTATGTAATAGGATCGAGTCATAGTTATAGTTAAGTACAGAGTCAATAAAGTCCATATTAGTAATTGTAAGTGGTTAACCTGCATTTAATGATTCGACCACAGTTAGTTGCAAATGGGCCATGGTATTAGATAGATGGTATTAATAAGAACTGTTAGATTCGGTCTTGTCAGTCCTCTGTCAGAGATCAAAACTCTTTTTGCATTTCATTTTTTGGTGTCTCGCTCCATTCACTCAGCTGCATTCCACTAGGGGCATGGCATAATCTGACGAAAAAGGTCTTGTCATTCATTTCCCCTCATTTCTGGCACCTGCTGGCTTAGGTCTTTTCATCAATGATCAATAAAGTCCATGACAGTCAATGTTTGATTTTTTAATGGACGAGAGTCATTTTCAGTCATTAGGTCTAGGGATTAGTCAATTTGGTCTTCAACCATGTCCAATAAAGCCATGCAGGCTAGAGGGAGGCCCTTACAAAGTTGTGATTCAAATATTTTCATCGTCATGTTGATAGATTATGACTATTTTGAAGAAAATTCAAACAGTGTGTCATTTGTGATAATTTTCAAAAACGTCTCCAATTTATCTCTTCAGGCACAATTATGGTTTCCTTGGCCAAATGCCATGTCATGCGACCCCTGCAAGAAGTGCCAAAAATTCCATCATTCTAGCTAAAAATTCAAAGGGAAAAGTGAAATCCAGTGTTGAATTAAATCAGGAAAAAGTGCCAAAATAAAAACATTATCAAAGTGGGTTTTGAAGAAACAAAAATTAAACCCATGACTCCAAGGTCTTTATATAAGATTCCCAAAAGAAACAAAGTCATTGTGCACAGCAAAGATAGAGAGAAAACATTGCAAAGTCATTGTGAAGAGTTAGCACGCGTTTTAGGAGAGGTTGGAGGTGTTTTCCAGAGCGCGATGCACACACAGAGGGGCGCGGCGCACATAGAGAGCGCGACACATAGAGCGCGACCCCTCAGTGGTGGAAATACATTGGCGCGGTGCATATACAGAGCGCGACCCCGCAATGGTGGAAATACATGGGCACAACGCATATACAGAGCGTGGCGCACTGGGTTTACTGCGCGGCGCACACCCACAAAGGCCCAAAATTGTGCCAAACTTGCAATCAATCACTTTGAAACCCTTCAAATTGACAGGTAGGGTCTACATCTTGCTTGCTCATCAAATTTTGTGGATATAATGATGGTTCATGGCCATTTATAATTGCAATAAAAAAATTCCTAAACCCTACCACTTGAAATCATGAGAGCCATTGCTCTAGGGTTGCAAATTTGTTGTATTGATACCAAGGTTCCTCCTCCCTCTCATTTTTCCCCCTCTTTCCATTGTTCCTGTTGGGGTAATTTATTGACTAAATTAACACAAGTATTTAATTATCAATCCGGGTTTGTAAAACTTGTAGGCAAATCCACTGTATATGAACATAAGATATAATCAAGTTTAGAAGATAAAATTTGAAAACTAAAGAAGTGCATATTACAAATATAGCCTACATTAATAATTTCAATTCACCTTGCAATGAAGGAAAGCTGAAATGGCTCTTAACTTAAGAGGTCCAATTCTTCCTCAATTATTACTTGACGAATATAAATTAGAAACTACGAGCTCTCAATAGCTTAAGATGGACAAATCATCAATGAAGGGAGGCTCTTAACTTAAGAGACCTTTGGTATTTCCCATCATAATTCATTCACCATAATGCTATCAATTGAACATTGAAAATTCATAAGAAAAACTACTTGCATGTAATCAAGGAAAACCTAGTTTCAATCCACCAATTTAATAGAAGGAGTGTTCAACTTGAACACCTTGTTATTCCATATTACTAAAGTGGTGAAGAAACTAAGATTCAATAAAATAAATCATCACACATCAACCATAAACCAATTTGGAGCAAAGCACATAAACAAGTTCTAAAATAACCAACTTATGGAAAATTAAAATAGTCTAACAAAGAAGTGTACTTAGCTTGGAGTGGGGGCCCTCCACCCTTGCCCTGCACACTTGAAGAAATCTCAGCTACAACAACTTCATTAAATCAACCAAGCATGAACAACAAATTGGAATGAAACAAGTTCTTCAAATTAGCTCCCAACTCAAATTGTACAAAAGTTACATATAAATTCCATTATAAAAGCCATCAAAGTCTTGGCTTTAAATAGAGGTTTAATGAAACAAACTGATCTATATTCTCTCTAACACTCATATCTACTCATATCCACCTATCTAAGTCGAACTCATCCAATCCATCCTAAGAAATATGGTCAATCCCATAAAATCTCAAAACTTCCCTATTTCCAAGGGATTTTCTGGTGACTAGTCATGTTTGACCAGCCTTGACTGGGCCTAATAAAGCTTGTTCTGGCCGAACCAAGTGGAGTTAGCTTAGTCCTAGTTCCCAAGCTATCCATCCATGCATCAAACTCAAGCCCATGTCCTGCAAACATGTCATCCACATAGCTATTACGGGAATTTCTGATTCAGTCCAAAATTGCGCTTGAAACTCAATTTTCATAAAACTTCTAGAAATTGCAAAATTAAAATTAAACACCTGAATATGCATAAAATACATCAAAATGAGATGGATGTGATGGAAAATGGATGGAAAATATAAGGATTAAGTAGGTTTCCCTAAGCAAAAATAGACCAAAACTGAGGGCCAACAGGGAGATTGTTGGAATTATGATACAGGTGTTGTCCTTGATGGCAACTGACTCAGAGGTTTGATACAGGTGATGGCAACTTAATCAGAGGACAAATCTTAGTACAACAGGTCAAGAAAGAAATATACACAGGTTCATTGTGACAAAGCAGCATATACACGCGGGTTGGATGTTCTGAAGACGCATATGCGTATAAACGCACTTTCACGCAAGGAAAAGCACGTACATGTGAGAAAACTTATGTTTTGGTCCATGGTATTTAGTCCTTGGTATTTGAACCTATGGTTGTGGACCATGGTATTGAGAGAAGCCTAACCTATATAAGGAGAAGATCATTAGGCAAAGAAGTCAGAGCAAGGAATGGATGTCTGGCGAAGTGGGAAGATCTAGTATTGATGGTTATCGGTTTGTGACGCTTGGCTCGGGTTGGATATGACAGCGAAGGTATAAGTAATTATCTTTAGATCTATACGTGGGTTGTCTCTGGTGAAAGCGCGTATACACGCGGCTTTGATATAGTCAAGTAGCGTATGCATTATGAGATTTGGTGTTTCAGGTTGCTGTTGATTCTAGTGGTTGTTGCAGAGTTCTTGGCTCTGGTTTGTGTTCTGTGTTTTTTGATGACAGGGTTTTAGTGATTCAGTATTGGGTGATTTAGAGATTTATGATGCAAGTATAAGTTGATGATTTTATTGCAGCAGTGATTGTTTTGTACTTATGGATCTAGTCTGAAAATTGATGAAATGTGGTCCCTGGAAGAAAGAGAAGGTTGTAGCCTTCTGTAGGTCAGCACCTACGTACTAGTATATCAGCTAGTACAACAGCTAAGGGGGTTGTAACTCCCTTCTAGAAGTAGCTGGAAAATGAGAGAGGGTTGTAGCCCTCTGCAGGTTGAAGCCTGCGTGCTGGTAAAGGACTGCACCAGTACATTGTAAAAGAAGTTTCTTATTAAAGGAAGAAAGGGATGAATTGCAGCAGGTGGTTTTCACCCACATTGGGTTTCCACCTTATATCATGGTGTTCATGTATGCTTCTTATGTGTGATGATTTGTACTGTTTTACTACACCTGATTACTATTAATAAGGTTAATAATGTTCTGATGCATTTACTGAAGATAAGCTAACTGAATCATAAGATTACTGCATGTACGTTGGTTGCATTTAACACAGTCGCGTATGTATGCGGATATATAGAACTGAAGCCGCATATATAAATATGAGTATGAAAAATGAAAAGTATCTGATTTAATAATACTGATTCACCCCCCCCCCCCCCCCCCCTCTCAGTATTATTTCCAACACAATCCTCTCCACTTGAAAACTTTTGGACCACAAAAGTTTGACTAGACAGATAGTAGGTGAGGGTAGAGCTCCCTCACTCTCCACCTTGCCCTGATGATGTACCAATACACTCAATCAACCACCTAGAAGTGATGACCCTGATGATGCTGATCATGGCAAATTTTGAATCTATGACCTGTTCCATTCATCTGCAGTAAGTACACCTTGCAAAGATGGTAAAACAACCTGTTATGAACATGGCAATTGACTTCTTTCCACGAAGTACCATGAATTAGTGATTCATAAACATATTTGAAAACAATCTCTACAGGATATTGTTCAATACTATTGACATTTATTAACAATCTATTTTGCAGAATAACAGAAACATTCAAAGACATTATTGACATAATACCAGCAACTTGACTTGATATACTTTCCTTATTCTTGAGTACTAAGTGAACTTGCTGCAATAAACCCATCAAATTGTAATGTGAAGAGTGTTGCAACTTAGTTTGACTTTGAAAGTATTGAAGTGGTTATTGATTTGTTTGAATCATTGTTTCTTCATTCATTAAATGATTTTTCCATTGATTAGCACTTTCCTTTGATGCATACATTTCCCTTAGATGTATTGGATACTTTGACACTGCTTTAGAAAAGGCTTTGATATGAAAGCAAATGGGCTTCCTCTCCACTTGAAAAGAGGCTTCCAAATTGTTTGAAACATGAAATAGTGACACAATACAAGAGAAGTTTAATAATGACTTTCCCCAATACTGACCTGCATCCCTGTAACTGATAACTTCCAAACTTGGACTCAATTGATTCATTATGACATTAGGAAGAGCAGCTTTAGGGATCAACTGTAATTCATGTTGTATTCCCTGCTTATGAGTAAGATGTCTGGTTTCTTTAAAGAGATCTAGAAAAGTTTCTACCTCTTTGATCAAACTATTTTTAAATTGGCACTCATAACTTGAACAAACATCATGTTGATTCTTATGTTGTTCCTTTACACACATGATTTCAAATCTCTTATTTGAACTTATTGATCGCTTCATTTATTAGCAACAACTAAATTCAAGTGATTTTTACTTTGATGTTCCCTGACAATAAATTCAATCCCATCTTTCTTAAGGTGATATCTATTTTCTTTCCTATAAAACATTGCATCATGATCATAAAGATAAGGACTTCGCAAGACCACTCCACATATGTCTACTGGAACCACATATAATTTCACTTCATCAATGTAATTAGTTGTAATGGAAAATTTTAACTGACACTTCTTTGTGAATTTTATCTGAGTTGATTTATTTAGCCATCCTAATGGGTAAGGTCTTAGATGGTTCCATGTCTCCAAACCCAAGTTCTTAACTAAATATTCAGATATTACATTTTCATGTGATCCACTATCAAACATTTTATCTATTTTTGTGTGCTTAGAAGTTATCCTTATGTTAAATATTTCAACTCTTTTATCCTCATTTGAAGGATTTATGTTTGATGAAGATGCAATAGTATTCGAACGTGAACCAGTGTCAAAATTTTTACTTGTTGAAACTAGGGCAGTTATCCTCCTTTCATCACCTGAATCAGAATGTAGATCTTGCTGGACTACTGCAATTGTTTTCTTTTCATCCTTCTTTTTAAGGAACTTTTGGGGTTAAGTTCAGGATGAGGTTTCCAACACCTAGATTCATCATGATTGATTCTCTATCAATGAGAACAAATAGGTCTTTCCTTCTGAGTTGTTGCTGATTTCTTTCTCTTCAAATTGTTCTTCCCCTTACTGTCATTGGAATCCTTGATTTCCAACTCTTTGGATGATTGCAGTGAAAATTTGAATGGTCTGCCACCTGATTCTATATGTATGGCTTGAACACACACTTCATCAAAATCATCAGGATTAAACATCAATAATGTATGTTGCAAATATGAATGTAAACTGTCGATGTATTTTAAATAAAGTTTCACATGTATCCAATGAAATACCAAGCACTAATTCTTTCTTTCTAAACTCCTAAGTAAATTCTTGAACATTCTTCCCTTTACCTTGCCTCAAATGCTGCCAATCAATAACAAGTTACTACATGTATCCTAAAGGATAGAATTGTTCCCTAAGAGATTTTAAAAACTTGGACCATGAAGAGATGACTTTGCCTTTCCGCTTTACATCTATTTGTGTTTTACTTTCCCACCAGATTAAAGTTGTTTCCCCCATTCTAAGTGTAGCTAACTAAATTTTCGTTTTATCATTAGAAATGTTCTGAATATGACAATACACTTCTAACTGCTTAATCTAGCTATCTAGCTTTCCAGGATTCATTTCGCCATCATAAATAGGTAACTCAAATTTTAGATCAAGTTTCAAAAGAGATGTGTTCTTAGGTTTCTTTTCTATTTCAGATTCCTCACTGGAAGAAGAAGAATAAGATGATGATGATGGAGATGATGGAGGTGAAGGAGGTTTATTAGCCTTGCCTCTACCTTTTTCCTTATTCGATGTCTTTGAAGAAGAAGCTACATATCTCACCTTCTTATCTTCATAAAGCTCTCCCAACATCTACTGCATACTCAAGAATGCTTGCTGAAATTGTTCCTCGCTCATCTTGGTTTCAGGGGTTTCACCCGCATCAGATCCTTTCATGATCGGCTTATGGGTGACTCTTTTCTTTCCAATCCTTGGATCAATCTCCTCGAGTATTCCTTATCCACATTGCGACTTTGACCTGGTTAACATTCACTAGAAAAATTCTACAAATGAAACCTGCTCTGATACCAAATTATATGATCTGAAATGATCATATGCTAAACTGAAGTAGAATTTATTAATGCCAACAGTGAACTAAATGTTAATTTAAAGCTCTTTAACCGTGAGAACTGTTTGAAAGGAAATACTTTACTACATATGAGAAACACAATCAATATTAAACTGAATTGAAAAGAAGCAAAAACACAGTGATACCAGACAACAAGATTGATTACAGAGTTCGTCCCTGATGGACTACGTCTCCGGGTCCACTTTCAAGATATGCGACCACTTTATTAGGATGGAATCCAAGGAGGTCGATTACATAGAAAATTTACCAGACTAATTGTGCACATAGGAACTTCTAGTCACTGTCACAATAAATATCTCAGAAATACCTTTCCAACGCCTGTCATAGTTCCCAATTCCGACTCTGCATGCTCCTGCCACACTGAAAACAAAACAACCTATATCCTCCAGAATCTACATACAAAACTCAAAACCACTCCCTCCCACTTCAAAGCACCAAAATGCCTTTATAACCTTGAAAATGCATTCGAACTACTTCATGCTAAGTTTAGGAATGAAATAGCTAACTTTTGGGGTTAAATTAGGGTTTATGGTTAAGTTTTAATGTCACATAGTGACATTCACCACTTGTTTTAATTAATTTAACAAAAACTGTAACAATAAACCCACTTTAGAGTTTGGGTATGCCCAAATCCATTAGTGGTTAGCTAACCCGGTTGAGGCACTAATAGAACATGTGTGCACACAAGTAATCCCACGGTTCAAGCTCCTGCGATTCCACAGACTCACCTACTAACTGTTGGCAGATGCGGTTATTCCAATGCTCACATTCAACGACTATCATGATTGTCCACCAAACCACGGAGTTAACCCCTGACAACGAGTTCACTACACCTTTGATAGCCTGCCACCATAACCGCTACCTTCATCCATTCACATGTGCCCATTGTGGTTAGGCTCCGATGTGGTTGGGCCAGCGATTTAAGACTGTGGGTGATTTTATAATGTTTTGACATTGTTTTGTAATGTTTTACAAAGTTGAGGTGGGTTTTAGGCAAAGTTTTAGTGTTTAGATGTAATTCATTTCATATTTAATGCATGGTTTTAGGTTCTAGGACTTAGATTAAAGTGTTAGGGTTAATGTGTTAGGTTTGTACCACAATGTCTTAGTTGTTAGGTCTTAGATCTTTAAACATAGGTTCTATGGTTTTAGGTTTAGGAATCAACATTTGGAATAGGTTTATTAAAATGTTGTAAAACCAGAAACCATCACCATGTCAGAAGTACCTAAAGAAGACCATAAAGACCATGAAGACAATATCAACCTTTGATAACATTAGCGGAACTGAAAAATCAACACCAAACAACCTGAACCGTAAACATCACTGTCAAAGCTACATATACCGGACTGAATACTGACAACGAACACTGGAGAAGTTGATAAAGCTCAAGACCTCATCGACCATGATCATTTGAATACCACTTCGATGTTGAACCACTGAAGGCTCCACTCATGCTGGACTAACAATATCCTCCTGGATCATTGAGGAGGAAAATGAAGGAAAATAATGGAAAATTGAAGAAGATAGAGACCTCATTGATAAAAAAGGCTTACGAGGATAAATTGGTACCATTTTCTGTTCAGTTTTTGAGCTCTCTCTATTCTCTCTCTCTCTCTGTCACTCTTGGAGACTTAGAGCATTCTTCGAGAACTCTAGCATTGGATCAAGGAAAGTAAAGGAAGGAAAAATAAGGCAAACAGAAGAAAGGAGAAAGCAAGGAAGAGTAGGATCAAGTAGCTACAATGTGATTACGTGTAGGTATCGATTTGCATGTGTGATTTCCTTGCTAGATTTGACATCCATGTTACATGCATGTAAGTATTTGGTTCTATTGTTGTTATTGGCATGGGTTTTTATAGGTGTGACAATGATTTTGAATCTTACCTTCCCATTTCCAGATAGCCATAATGTGTTGGGTTCTTTTTTATTTGGTTAAGCTATATTTCCGGATGGTTTCGAAAATGAGTGAGGTGGTATCTGAAGAATAACACAAGGCCTAGGAATCCCTGGACTGAAGAAGGTGGGATTTCGGTAAAGTCAGATTTTGTGTACCTCAATGGGACTTGGAATCCTTGAATAGTGAATAACATGATATATGATAAATCCTAGGGTTGTGTGCCCTCAATTAGGCCTAGGAATCCCTAGACCATGAATGGTGGGATATATGGTAAATCCTAGAAGGCGAAGTCTCAATTGGGCCTAGGAATCCTCGACTGGTGAATGGAAGGACATACGATAAATCCTAGAGACTAGGTTGAAGCCAAAATCCTCATGGTGTAGGCGGAGAAATACGGTGGCATCCATGTGTATTTAGGGCCTAGTGATCTGGTGGGGGTTGCAGTAAATCCTAAGGAAACTTGGATTGGTTTTGTTGTGACTCCCACATTCATGCTTGGAATATGACACAAGGGTGATTGGCTTCAAGAAATATTTGGTTCAGCCAATCTATGGTTAGGTAGTTCATGGATGTCCTAGACCTAGTTGGCTTATGCATTCATTAATAAGAGCCCATTCTCATTGGTATTTCATGTGTAAATATATTCATTCATATGTGATTCGTATGGCAGTTATATCCTTGTTATTTCTATTGGTTATATGTTGGTTATTAGTATGTTTTACAACAAATTTGATGTATGTCTCTCATCATGTTTTGATTTACAGATGAATGTACAATGAATATATGACCTAATCAATGATAATGCAACTATTGTGATACAACAACAATTCTTCTTTACGAATCTCATATAAGTATGAGACCCCTATGCTCAGATAAGTTGTTATGACATGTAGATTACATATTGGTGACATGCTTGAAGAAATGCATGTCATGGATAGTAGGGTTTAGATCAAGTACTTGTACTAATGATTTCATTAGTAGCCTTATTCCATTGTTATTTATCATTTATGAAAGTTTCATGAATTTTTGGGCAGTGGCCTAAGTCCCGACCCTGAAAAATTGGCACAGAATCTTGGGTTGTTGGCTCAAAATTAGCTCAAATTGTCCATAGTCACAGGCATGCCTTGTTAGTAGATTAACTATAAGGCCTCAGTCACATGCATGGCTTTCCAATGGAGTGACCAAGGGTCCGAATCAGTGAAATTTTAAGTTTTCTTAGGGGTTGGTCACCTAGAAAGGTTGGATGTCTCCTAAAGGTTATGTACCATGTGTGGAAGGTCATAATTGTTCTTTTTTTTAGTTCCAATTCATTAACTATACATGGGGATTTGAATCACAACATAGTATAGTCTCATCACATGTTTACCCTAACAGACCGGTTAACTTGGCTAAGTGTGGGAGGAGGGTGTTACAAATTTGTTTACAAGTTTTTATTTTTACCTCTTGTGAGTGAGATTCGAGTGAATTTTACCCTCAAGCTTCAACGAGTGATTGCAGCCAATTCGTTGGACCATTTCCATTATTGTCAATTCTAAGTAGAAGATCTATTCTTTCTCTCATTTTTCACAGTTTTTATTTTCATTTGATGCAAATACTTGAGAGTTTTCAGTGATTTAGGGTCTAAATTTTTTCCCTAGTCCCATTATACCCTCTCTATATCAAAAGATGTCATGGTTTGTCAGATCCACATTGGGAAGAGTGGGCTAGTGCACCTTCCAGGAAGGAAAAGTGGGTTGGGTCACTCTGTCCATTAAAAGTGAGGTGTGATGGGCACACTTCGAGAATTTTTTTTATATTTTTGAGTTATATTTCTATCAAATTTTTTGCACAAGACAGATAATAAGTAATTTTCTTGTGATTTTACAGCTATCGGCTGGAGCAAAAAAGGATTTAAGCTGGATAGAAAGAGAACATGAATCTCAAGATTTTGATGTTGTAAACGACCCAAAAAAAATATGAGGCCTAAGCAATTGTGGGCTCCTTAAGTTATTATGGATTTCAGGCATGACATATTAGCTTGATTTACTGGAATATTTGGTGAGGGAATGGGATATTCAAGGATAGTTTTTCAGGATCAAAACACATTTTGTCACAATATAGGTGGAGGATATCTATTTCTTGATGGATTTATCCTAGAGAGGATTTCCTATCCCACTATCTGGCATGAGAAGAGGTGGTGAAACTGTAAAGGACTACATAGCCACCCATTGTAGGCCTCATTCTCAAGCAACGAAGGATGGGAAGATATAGATCAAAGATGTCATTCAACTTCCTCTCAGAATGATACTCTTCACTATCACTTAGATGGTTGGTAGTTCCAATTTACATTTGACTACCAAGTCCCAAATGCAATATGCATAGAACTTAATGTCTTCAACTGGAGTGAAGGGGTATTGCCTAACATGAAGTAACAACTCAAGAAAGAAAAATATGGGTTCTTGAAGAAATTTGGGTATGGCTCTATTTTGGCTTTTTTTATTTGGAGAGGATACCATTACTAAGTCCTCTGGAGATTTCTTCGTAGCTTTCGAGACCTAGAGTTCCATAAATGAGGGAATGGGTAGATCTCATGTCTCATCATTGGGGGTGCACCATTGATGAGCTTACCCCTACTTTATTTTGATTGATGAAGGTACAAGTTATCATGATCGAGGATTATCCATATGAAATAGTTGATTTCCAAGGAGACCTAGAGCTCATTTCACCTCAATGCAAGAAATGGGGTGATATAGGTAAAAAAATGTCATTTTGAATGTGTGTGTTTTTTATTTTTTGGTTTTTTGGATTTTACCATTTTTTATGGTTTTAATGTATCATAGACTAAATATTGATTTCACATGCAGATATTGGAACTGTACAACTATTAGGCTTCTCATATCTTCAAAAATGGGGATAACCACAACTTGCACAAATTGGAGTTGTTGCAGAGGCATAGGGGGAGATGGAGGATCCAAAAATAGCTGAGGCTCTTATCAAGTTTGAGAATCATGTTGAGGGTTTGAATCTTAGCATGTGAGATACTAGGATCAATTAGGTCCCTAGGCGACTACAATGGTACACTATTAGAGTGCTATAGCACTTTGGTCGACTACTATGCAAAGTTTCCCATGCAATTGTGTGATATCATGATCATCATCAGGATTAGTTGACTACAAGGCCTTTGAGCCATATTTTGTCTACATAAATTTTGATATTATATGTCATGTGGCCATATCTATCTTAGACACAATTTTTTTCTAACACCAAACTCTATATACAATTATCTATCAAAGTTTCCTATTTTCGATATTCTCTTGTCCAGTGTGTGATGTTGATTAAATTATATACATGTTTTGCAAATTTCTGTCTAAAACAGAATTGGATAATGCATCAGTTAATGAATTTAGACTTCTAGGAATATGCTGACATTGAATGTAATTGAAGCATCATTCTAAGGGGTGAAGCCTTGAAAACATGTGTAATAATGTTCGACTTGTCACATAATAGACGTTATTTAAATGTTGTACCACAAGCTGTGAGTCAATTCTGATAACTAAATAATGCATACCATGTCAAATAACATCATATAACAATTCGATCACTATGCTATACTCATATTATTAGTTGATCGACTGATACAAATTCCTTGTAGACTTGGTAACTCGTCATTGGGAGCATATATTTCCCATGCTACGAAAGAAAGGTTCCGAGTACTATGACTAACACCATTAGCAAAACTAACATATAGCTGAGGGAACTAAAACATCTACAAATCAAATGAAATTCAAGATGAGTAGAGGTGGTAGAAAAATCTAGAAAACCACACTATAAACACACTAGCAAACCTATACAATATGTACATAGTAATTATGCAAAGGTAAACTAGACATAGTATTTTTTCATGTACAACCCATTTATGGGCTACGCGAAAGGGATTCCATCAAAGTCAACCAGTTCATAGGCCCCTTTTGTTTGGACATGCTTAACTACATATGGACCTAACCATAATGGTTTGAGCTTCCTAACTCCTAATTTATCGGCTTCCTAGTCATATTAAATGACTATGTCACCTTTTGACAAGGCACAAGGTTTAACATTCTAGTCAAGGTGTGCTTTGACACGTTTTTTTGAGTCTCATCTAGGCAAGATAGATGAAAAAATAGTCTTCCTCTGGAGAAATTGGAGGAAGAATCTTGATGGCTAATTTTAAGGATGGAATATCACACTCAATTGAGAGAACTTCTTCTAGATATTCAATATGCCCGAAAAGTGGAAAAAGGAATGGTTAGCCAGTTTGTCTTATGAATCCATACCATGCCTTGGAGCATTGTTTCCAAAACCTTGTTAATGGGTTCTACTTTCCCTTTAGCTTGTTGGTAATAGGGAGTTGAGCTATCATGCTAAAGGCCCAACTTGGACGTAAGTTCAGGCATAATGTAATTTCATAAATGTTTTCAATGGTCTTTAATGATAACTTGAAGCATACCAAATTTGGAAATGACGTGATTAAAAATGAATAATGAAATAAGGTTTTCTCGTGTTATCATATGTAGGCATCTCTTCAGCCCATTTATTAAAGTAGTCTACAACAATAATAATGTAGCCATGCCCCCTAAATGAATGAGGGTTACAGGTTTTAAATTTTATAACGCATTTGGAAAATAGTTCGATGACAATAATTGGATGCATGGGAGTAGGTGTAGCACAATAATTATTATTATAAATTTGACATAGGTGGAATTTCTCGACTACCAGAATACAATATCGAAACATGATCGACTAGAAATAACCAACACGTAAAATATTTTGGGTGGTTGCATATCGAGACATGTGTCCACCGCATGCTATAGCATGACTATCATTCAAGGACTTCTCGACCTCCTCATGAATAAGAAAACATTGAAAAAATGAATCAACACTACAACGTACAAAGTGTAAGCAATTATGATGTATTGGTGATCCTATTATTAGATTTGACATTGATCATATATAGTATTATCAGGCTAGAAAGTTTAGGTTTGGAAATAAATGATAATATATCCGTACCAAGGATCGAAAGAATCAGTAAGAAACAACATATCATCTAGAATCAAATTATCAGTGGTCAATTCTGATTAAGAGAAGGGAAGGTCGCAAATTAGTTTAGCAAAGACTAGATATTTCTTTGATTTGGATTTGATGAATTCCAGATAAAACTGTTGGAGGATAAAAATCCACTTTGAGTACTTCCCCCAGTAACTGATGTGACAAAATGTAAGTCATCAAGTTTCAATTAGTAACTATAGTATACTTATAGTGCAAAATATATTGGTGAAACCTCTGTTCATCTTTGATAGCTACCAAAGTTAACTTTTCGATGTGTGAATACTTGGATTCAGCGTTAGTCAGGTTTGGACTCAAGTAATAGATAGGGTTTTTATCTCCTATATCATTTTCTTGCACCAGAACCATTCTGATTATGGTAACTATCATAGATAAATAGATAAAATAGGCTCATTTATAATTAGGGGGATAGAGCAAAGATTCTCTAGCTAACACATCTTTCGAAGAATCAAAATATTTTTGAACAGTGTGATCCCAATGGAAAGGAACCCCTTTTTTCAATATACAAGTAATTCCTTTCATAAGTTATACATAGTTAGCGATGAATCTCCATAGAAAGTTGGCCTTCCCTTGAAGGCATTGTAACTAAACAAGTGAAGAGGGAGCTGGAAAATCAATGATTTCTTGAAATTTCATAGGATCAATAAAGATCTCATTCCTGGACACTATAAAACATAAAATTCTTCCATATTGGACACAAAACACACACTTGTGTGGATTTAGTAATATGTTATAATATTTACAAAATAGGAAGATCACTCTGAGATGTAGTGGATGATCCTCATGATATTTGGAGTGACTAGGAAAATCATCCAAATATGGATGCACTATATTTTTAATATCATGGAAAGCATAATTCATTTTTCTTTGAAAAGTTGCACCAAAATTCTTCAAATCAAAATGAATTTTGTGACAGGACAACATATCCCACTGAAAAATGAAGGCGGTCTTATGTTGGTCCAATGATAGAATGTTGATCTAATTCTAGCTAGAAATGCCACCCATAAATGAAGATATTTCACTTCTAACACAAACGTCAACGATTTGGTCGATGAAAGTGGTAGGATAGTTTTCCTTTGGACAAGCTCTATTGATATCTCTATAATGAACACATACTCTAATTGTAACCTTCTTGTTATTAACAGGAATGATATTTGAAACCTAACCAACTTAAGGAAAAAGATAGATAAAACCAACATGAAAAATCTTTTCAAAATCTTCTTTTATCGCAATAACTTTCTTTGGGTGAACTAGATGTAAACATAGATGAATAGGTTTAGCATCCAGATAAGATTTAATATCGTGTATAATAATTTTTGGATCTATGCCCGACATCTCTTTGTATGTCCAAGCGAAAAAAATTGCATAATTATTAAAAATTTCCTTATAAATCTTGATCTCATTGGGAGAACAACATGCACCAATGTGTACATTTTCAACAATTCCAAGTTTGAAAGAAATATCAAGAGGTACATTATCCTCAATATTAGTTAAATTCTTCTCAGAATTCACCTTGTGAATAGAGATATAACCCTAAAATGACTCAGTAATGTTGGGAAAATAATAATCTTCAAGATCATTCTCAAGAATTTCAAGTAATGAGGACCGATGATGGTGATCATCCCTTGGAAATCCGTTTGGTATAATGATCTCCATGATGCCTCTATCGATAGAAAATATACTATTGAAAGGGCCAGAACCTTAATATTGGGAATGATCAACCCAATTTAATAAGGTATCAATATCAATACTTTCCGAACAGGCCAAGTAAATGGCTTCATAGTCTAGCTCAATGGGACTGAGCGGCATATGATCACCAAATGAATCGATGTTAGAGTTTTTAGGTACTATCGAGCGATCAACTAGAATAATAGAAGACTAAATCAGATTAATAGAGGAAACCAAATTTGAAATTTTGGGAGGAGGGAGTGTAAATGTTCCCATCAAGGATGAATCTTTAAGTAATCCTATCTCGACATGTTGATAAGTTTGTAGGTATTCATCTACAAGTGGAATGGTCCTAGTGACTTGGGAATAAGTGGAAAAGAATGAAAGTTGATCGATGGCCATGATGCCCCTATGGTGAGGGAAAGAAATCATCCTAAAATAGGTTGATACCACAACTTCCATGGCATAAAGCCATGTTTGTCCCAACAAGATGTTATAACCTAAAGGTCAGTTGATGAATTTTACCTCCACTGAGACTATTTTGCAAGCTAATTCTACTTGTAATGAATTTAGGATCCCATAAGTCTTATATCCTCGCCCATAAAAAGATTTGAAGGTGGATGGTGATTGAATAAGCTATGGAGAACCAACGATTTCCCAGTATAAAAGTGACATGATGCAAGTTGAAGCACCTTCATCTACAATCGCGTGGTGAATAGTTTTATTTCTAACGATAACTTGAATCACGAAAGCCAGTTGGGGTGGGAGTTTAGGAGTATTTTTCTCAT
The DNA here is from genome assembly GCA_000404065.3 of Pinus taeda. Lineage (NCBI taxonomy): Eukaryota > Viridiplantae > Streptophyta > Pinopsida > Pinales > Pinaceae > Pinus > Pinus taeda. The sequence goes on along the minus strand of APFE030716966.1, from coordinate 190,426 downwards.
GATTAAATACACCAATATTTGAATCAAAAGGATCCAATCCTTTAATCAATACTAGTAAATACTTAATTTGGGTAGGAAAGCTCTGCAACACCTTGAGTGCTAACATGGCCAAAGACTTTTGAGCTAAATAATGAACTATGTTGTAATTTTGTGCAACTCTCACCTAAGGATTAAATGTTGAATTTTGAATCATCCCCTTAGGTGCTTTGATAGTGATTTCAACAACTAGTTTCTCTTGTTTCTCTATCTAGAGAGGACCAAACAAAGGCTAAGTAGAGCTTGAATGTTGATCATTAGACTTTCCAATTAAAGAATTCAGATTTCCATAATCCTTATTCCTTATAGCCACCATGATACAATTCTTATTTTTAACAACAAATAATGTCATTACATGGGAAGAGGAAGATGGGTTTTGAGCAACCATATTTGTATCTTGGATTAGAAAGGGTTTTGTGAAAAAAACAAATGTAGTATATGTAGCTTTCAAAAATATATTGATATCTACAGGATGTGGATAGCCTTTCACCAAATGTTCATCATTATAGATAAGACATGGATAACGAGGCTTTCGCTTCTAATCATGATACTGATTCTACCACTTTTGTTATGCAGGGTTATGTTGCTTGTTCTTTCCTTTACCCATTTTCTTACTTTCAGGTTGCTGAGATTTTCCTTTATCAGATTGAACAACGTTTATCTTAGAAGTACTCATAATACCAAGATTGGAAGGATTTTGATTGGTTATAGAAAGAGAATATTTCAAATTATGTGGATTAAAATATTTTCTCACAAAATGCTAACTAATGCAACTAATCATGCCAATAGTAGCATGTGATTACTTCGAAGGAAGATTAGGTGGAATAATATGTTGGGGTCCCAGACTATTGGGTATCTTGTCATAGAGCATTCCAGATTGAATATGTATCAAATATAGATATTGAGCATGATAAATGAGTTCCTCTTTGGTAACGACTCCACCTTTGGAAACATCTTCAATTATAGTATATAAGAGAGATAAACAACTCAGCCAACAACTGGTCAGGAATACAAGTTTTGAACAATCAATGTCGGTGCCTCCACTCATGAATATGGTTAGATATGTGGGTGGAATCTGACTATTTCAATGAGGTCAAAAGATTAATTCCAGTTTCATAATGGATGGGAAAAAGAAATAGGTTAGGAATGTGGTCACCAAGGAATTGAAGTTGTTAAAAGAAGCTCGTGGAAATTCAACATATGACTTAGTTTTCATATTAGTAAGAGATATTTGGAAAATTCGTAAATGGATGGAATCATCATTCAAGGAGTTGAATGAAAACAATAAATCGTAGGCCATAAAGTGAGTGAACGGGTCTTCTCCAAGATTTCTATTAAATTTTGGAATATCACTTGGCAATTTAGTAGGAATGGTCAGCCACCAAGGAGAATGACAAATGGGATCATTTGTGAGCTAGGATAAATCTAGTAACTCAAGCTTTGCAACAAATGAAAACTATCTACTAAATATCATTTGGGAAGGTTGACCTTGTGGATAAAGGTTAACTTATGGTGGAGGGTATCCTGGGTATGATTGAATGGTTTGAGCAACATGTATTTGCATTTTATGATAATGAGGATTTTGATAACTAGGATAATCATAACGAGGCTTCCTAGTTCCATGAAAATTTTGATAAGGTTGGAACAAATGATTTTGGATTTGTTTACCTTCATAAGGCATTTGCTGAAAGGTATATTGACCAACAGGTATTTGTGGAATGCCTTGGAATGGTTGCTCGAATTAACTTTTCATCATTCCAGCATTGGGTTGACTTGTTGGTACCTGTGTTATGCCACACACAGGTTGTTTTAATTATATCTAAGGTATATATTGACCAAGAGGTGAAGTTTGTAATTCTCCATGAAGAGGCTAGGTAGATGGAATTTGAGAAATTCCAGATACAGTTAGAGTAGGTTGTATTTGAGATACAACCTCAACAGGTTGACTCACTTCAGGTGTAACTTGGGTAGTTTGAGGTATATATTGAAAAGATTGATAAGTAGGAACCTGGGGTGTAGCCAAAACATGTTGAGAGGTAGGGATTGGATTTAAAAACAAGCCAAGTTGGACAAGCAAAATAGGATGCCAAGGATTAACAACCATTCCTAGGAATGGAGGACTTATAAGAAGAGGACTTGAATAACGCGAAGCACCAACATTGTAGTGTTTGATTAACATAGGGGAACATTCTAGCAACAGTTTTCCCCCCTACTAAAGGATAAGGAGTGTATGGAGGAAAATTCCCCCCTGGATGATGGTACACAATATAACATGGAGTAGGATATTATAAATGTCCCAACCCACTAATAAATGCACCATACTACTAGTCCAAAGGAGACTCAGTCACAATGGGTGAATAAACAATGTGGTACTCATCAAAGAGGGACTATATAATATTACTAATGAAGATGATAAAGGATAATTCCATGGACTAGTCAATACACTAGAAAAGGTTCTAGACAATGATTGGTAGCTAGGCGGTACTAATGAACCACCATACACATGGGTTTCTGGTGAAGTCATAAACATATAAGAGGCTACAAATTTAGGTGGATCACTCATGATAGCAAACACAGGTTGAGAGACTATCACTGAATCATTCAACGTTCAACTTCTCTAAGGAGTTTGTCGAGGGAGGTTCAAAGGTGAATTGAATCAAGGAGTATAATAGGAAGGAGTCTGTGTTTGAGTAGGATTAAGAAAAGGATGAGCTTGATAAAGAGGAGTCCCTCTTAAATGGACAAGAGTTGAATGTCGAGAATATTCTTGAGTAATTTCCTCAATACTCAAAATACCAGGAGGAAGTTATTCTCTGTGAGGACTGAAATATACAACTTGCAGTTGAGACAAAGGTAGAGGAAGAGAAGACGAGAATCTTTAAGTAGTTAGTTGAGTTATCTGAGGTTCTTTAGGTTGTATGAACTTTGGTTGTAAAATATATGAATCTGTAAATATAGGTATAATGACCTTAGGTTCTAATGTTTTAGGGGCTTTAGTTTCAACTACATCAAACTCACCAGCTGGTAAGGATGTAATTTCAAGTTTAACACTATTAGAGGCCATTTTTTCACTATGTTATCAGTGGATGAGTCTTTTTTATCATTTTACATGTAATATTTTCTTACATGTTAAGAATATGTATGCCTCCCTTATCAATGATATCATGATGATAATATGTATTGTAACATATGATTATCTTGAACTAATTTATTCTTGATCTAGACTTGTCAGAAGGTAAAGCACTTCAGTCCTCAACCATTACATCTGGCGTTGTACTTTAGGGGGAAATCTATTGCAGGCCGTTTTTTCACATCAACCTTGAAGGCCTCAAAACTGAATCAATAAATATCCATGAATTTTTTTTCATAATCCCTTTGCAAATCCCTAAGCATTGATTCTCCAAAAGGTATATATCTAGTAAAAAACCATATTTTTAGGCCCAGCGTAGCCTAGGTTCTTTTCCACCATCGTTGGGATCAATTTGATCCATTCTGCACTAGTGCTGGTCAGTGCCATTTGCTCCCTTATGCAAGTGCATTGACTATAGAAATTCGAGAAAATAAAAAATATTTCCAAAGGATCATCATGGAGAAGCTTCTAAGGTGTTTTAAACTATTTACCATGGATAGAGATCTAAAAATCCTTTCTGATCCTATCTTGGAGGCCTTATCTCTTATCCCTTGATTCCATCCTCCCCTTATATGTGGATCTCAAGCCTATATTGGTAAATCCTAAACAACCATGTTTACCCTATAAATTTACGGCCTCCCATAGAGTCTGAGTTGGCTTTTGGAGACTGCGAGTGCTCTGCTGTTATTGCCTTGAGCTTAAAGAACCATCATCCATTTAAATTAGGGATGAGTGTGAAATTTTTCATTTTTAAAAGGAAGGAAAATTCAATTGGGAAGACACATTTACAAATTTAGCTTCTATATATGGTTGTATCTCTCTCCTTTATTTATTAATATAAAAATCATCTTATTTTCCTATACTTGTGTTATGTTTATTCTCTTGTATTTCAATGCCATGTTTACTCATTGAATAGAGATATTGGATTATGCTATGTGGTTATTATAGTTCCTTTGCTTGTTTTAGTCATTTTTGCAGATTCCATTTATAACTTGTTTGTTGTCTAGGTAAATCCTCTCTATAGACAGAGACGATCCCTCTAGAAAAAAGTGGGACTAGCAACCAACGTGACAATTTACGAGACAGTTTCCTAAATTACAATCAAAATGAGAGAAGAGGAAGGAGACCTACCTTGTTATGATGCTATAGCACACTACATTTTTGAAGATATTGATCAATTTCTCCTCAGGCTCAGTCCTTACTACCCACAGTGCTTGAATACTTGCACAAGAGACCAAAGACACAACAAAGCATACAAGTGCAACAAGAATAATCAAATGTAATCCACTTAATAGATCAAGTAGCATTAAGATAAATGATGCATTGACACAATAATTTATTGAAATTTAACCAAGATTTATATATATTAATGAACAAAAGAGGAAGCATATAGCCTAATCCTTGATGTTAGTAAGCTTTCCTTGAGTGAATGTCCAAGTCCAAGCTCAAGCTCTCCAAGCATTCCTTCTCCAAGCCAAAGTGAATAGAATATAGGCACTATCTGAGCATAAGGGTGCAAATAATCAGAGGCCAACCATTTAGGAATGGGAGAGGATGAATATATAGGTAGGGAGAGGGAGTTGGGTTCCCACCAAATATAGGGGAAGGTCCTCATCTCAAGGAGGAACCTCATAGGGTTAAGATCAAAGGGAAATATTGGGATAATTTAACCACATCCACAATGAACAACCTCCAACTCGTCATTCACGAAGCCTCTAGATCACGAAGCTTCTTGTCTTCTTTGGGAAAAATTGCCTTTTAGGGATCAGCACGAGTATCCAAGTAAAACCGCACTGCCAACATGAGGCTAGTATGGTGCAACCTGCCATCAAGATGAGTAGGAAGTGTTGCAGTCATGCTAACCTTGAAATTAGGGTTTTGAGCTCCCTTCTTCAGGGAAGGCTCATGGGCCTCTAAATTAGACATAAATTAAGGCCCATGCCTCTAAATTAAAACATAAATTAAGGCATATGACCATCCTTCAGCACATTAAACCTTTCTTTTTGCATTAGATAATTTATTTTTAACTTTAATATATACATTAGGAAGGTTTATGAATAATTGAATATTTGTGCCTAATATTATTTATTTTTTGTGGAATATTAAGAGAATATTGGGCAGATTATGAAGAGTTGGAGGAGGAGATAATTTAGGGACTTGTTCCCTACTACTGGAGGATCAACAATAAATAATAAGTCAACAAGATTTTATGGAATTATGGAACAAATTGTGGAACTCCAATGATTGAGAAAATCTAGGAATGTGTTCCACTAATCAAGGGAGCAGATCCACCAATCAAGGGAGAAGATCCACCAATCAAGGGATTTCGGTGGGAAAAGCTTCCTCCATCCATGCGAAATTATTATTAATCATTTTTTATAAGTACCAAGTCGAATTTTCCTCTAGGGAATGATTGAGGAAATCTAGGAATGTGTTCCCTGCCATTTAATGCAAATTCGTAATATTGGGGACTAGATCCACTAATTAAGGGATTTTGGTGGGGAAAGCTTCCTCCATTCATGGGGAATGATTCCTAATCATTTTGTATAAGTACCAAGTCGAATTTTCCTCTAGGGAGAGATTTTCATTAGTGTTATTGTGGAGAGAGTGTGTATTCTTGCAGCTCCATTGTATTTTCTTGCAAGGATGTAATTCTATTGATGAAAATAATGAAGATTGGTGTCATTTTCAGCTTCTAAATCTTGTTCTCTTCCATAAGTATCTATTTTTCCTTGGGCTTGGCCATCCCAGGAACCTCAAATCCCTTTTTTTTCATTTTCTTTCCTTCTTTTCATTGCTTATTCACATGCATCTCTAGTTTTTATTTCTTTCAATTTCTGCATTTAGTATTAATGATTTCTTGTTGTAGGATTGAGTTAAAGGGTTATGTAAGTTATTTTGTAGGATCACAAGAATTATTTCATCCTTGGAAAATATTTGGAAGTTCATAATAATCATTGAGTTTCTTGGATTAGTCTTCTTATTCCCAAATCTAGATTGTTGGACCTCCTTTTTAGCGAAGAACAGTGAATTTATGATATTTTTTAGAGCATACTAATGAGCTTCAATAGAATTAGTTCCACCTGAATCAGATCAAAAAAAAATTACAGTTCATAAAAAAATTACCCCATTTCACTTTCACTTGATTTGGTTAGGGAATTTTTAGATTTACTAGCTCACTAATTCTCGAATTTCTAGATTTTCGACTAGTAATGTTTTTTATTTTTTTTGCATGGGTTAATAGAGATATTTTTGAATGATTCCACTGGGAATAGGGACCTAAGACATCCTATTTAATATCAAAATTTGTCCCATCCAATTTGGATTTGATTTTCTTGGTCATTAAACCCTCACCAATTTCATCATTTCACAAGGAAACTTCTCCAAGATTTTTGAGCGAATCCATCCATCTCCCGACTTTGGTTTTGAGTTTTGAGTGATCCTAGGAATTTTCCCACTACATTCCACCCATCACAAACCTTTCCTAGGCCTTCCATCACCTCCAATGACTCACATTTTTCTCTTGGATGTATCCTGTAGGTTCACTGTAATTCATACAGGATCATCCTGTAGGTTTCTAATACATCCTGTAGGTTTTCCTGAAATGGCCTGTTTTGAGGCTGAATTGAGAGAAAACCTCTAGGAAGTCACCAAAATCCTCTCAAGGGTCTCTCACACCATCTAACCATATCCTAAACCTTCCATCCAACCTCCAACATCCTTAAACCTACCACATCACCAAAGGAAATTAGTTTGCATACATGATTTTGCATGAAAATACTAACAGACAAAAAAAGATTTATTTTAGTCCCTGTACTTGCACATTAATGATGTTTGATGCTTCTTACTTCCATGCTTAGATAGTAGCATTTAGTTCATGATAATTTAGCATTATTGCAAAGTATAGTTTCGTGGCAGTTAATTAAGAAATGGTGTGATTTAGCATTGAATTTATGTCTCTTAACTTGTACTTTATTTCTTGCAATAGGTTAAGGTTCCATTTCGAACATTTCATTTTCTACAATTAGTTTAGGATTTGACTTTAGTACATGCCCTCCATTACATCATGACAGCAAAGGAAGGACACATTGTATGCCACACATATAGTGTTGACACCTCTTAAGTTTGTACGAAACCTGGGTGATAATTAAAGTTGGCAGCCTTGGGAGTTGGAGCATTCTTGTTGCAATACCGAGGTTCATCAATTTTTGGCGCCGTTGCTCGGGAGGTGTCAAAGTATGCATTTTTTTCTTCCCTATTTGATTCATTTCTTTTCACTTTTTGCAGAAACAAAATATTTTCATTAGGCATATTTAATTTCAAAAGTAGAAAATTGCATTGCATTATAATTTTCATTCAATCATAAAAACAAAAACAAAATTCTCCAACACCAACCCACCCCCCCATTTGATCACATGGTGTAGTAAGAGCCATATCACCTTCACTTTTGCAGGTAGAAGAAGAAGATGGTGAAGAATGTAGAAGAAATTGATGGTGATGATGACAATGAGGAATATCCTATCAGATTTCCCATTCAAGATAATGATGGAAGTGTGCACATGAAGAACATCCCTCCATATTCTCTTCCAAAATTTCATGGTCTAAGGTCACAGGATCCAAAAACCTTTCTCTTCGAATTTGAGATTGTTTGTAGATCTTATGGTTACTTATTAAAAGCTCAAAAATTGAGATTGTTTCCAGCAACTTTGAAGGATAAAGCTCTTAAATGGTTCATGAGTTTAAGGAATAATTCAATAAGATCATGGAATGATATGCAAAAGATATTTATAGAAAAATATAAAGATCGTGATCTTAAATAATAAATCTTTAGAATGAATAAAAGAGATGAGATTCTAGAGGATCTAAGAGAGACGTTCATGTATAATGTTAAGAGGGGAAAACTACATCATTTAGGATCCAACACACTAAAAACCCTCTTACTTAGAACAATTAGGGATAAATGGATTGATCTCCTTAATCTCATGAGTAGAGGTGATGTATATCAATTATCATTTGAGGAAAATTTTGAAACATGCAAACACATATCAAGAGGAAAAGCAAGAGTAGGTAAATTAGCATCAAGATCAGTAAGTCAAGCTAAACTTGGAAATTTTTTTGATAATTTTAAAACATAAATTCTTAGCAATCTAACAAAACAGGTAGAAATGTTAAGAATGCAAGATGAAGGAAAGAAAATGTTGATATTTATGTTGCAGAATCACATGATGTTAAACATTATCCATCATTACCAAGGTTGAAGGAAGTTCACCAAGAGGGCAATGGAGCAAGCCAATGTAGCGATGTTTTGTAGCTCCAAGAGGACCATGGCAATTTATTCAGCCTCATATGATGCAAGAGCCTAATTCACAATTTCAAGCTTATTCACATCCACCTCAAAGTAATTGGAACACACCCTTTCCTTGGCAACATTGGCCTCTCAACCTCAAATCCAATCTTGGCAACAAGATTGGAAAGGAACTTATGGGAGCCATCCATAATATCCTCAATTTTTTCCTCAATATCCTCCATACGCAACTCCATGTTATCCCTATCACTCACCTCCACCACAACCACAACCGCATCCACATCCATCTCAAATATACATTCCCACTCAACTACCTATACCACCATTTCCAAATCCACACATTGAAGTAGATCAGCCCACTTACAATGCTGAGGTACAACACTTCCAAACATATCCTCTTGAGCTCAATGGTATTCACCATAGCTCGGTAAGATTATTATAAAAAAGTGATTCTCTTGATTCGATTGAGGGACAACATGCAGAGAAAGAATATTTGAAAGACAAGATCAAAGAATCATGGGCTGAACTTGATGAAGAGCAGACAATAAAATCAAAGATTGAGAAAGCTCCATCATGGTTATCATCAAGTCCTCCATGTGTTCAAGAGAACAGTCAGCAAAAAAAGGAATATTTAAAGGTCATGGAAGAAGAAGATATCCAAGATGATCCAAATCAAGAAGTGGACTAGGGGCATCATAACTATATTGAAATATGGTTCCAGACAGTTGTTAAGTTGCAACAATACCATCTTCTTCAAATGTGCTTGATATCATCAAAGTAAAATCATTTGATCTTTCAAATCTAGGTACATGTCAAATCATACCTTTCAAGCCTCCACATCATTTTATTTGTCATATTGATGTGCACATGGCTCCATTGGAAGTATTCTTATACTTGAAAGTAAGTTTGTTTTTCAAGTAGGGTAGGGCAGAAGAAAAAAAAATGAAAAATAAGAGAACAAAAAAAAAAATCTAAGGTGAAAACCTCCTTGGAGGCACCTCAGGTTGGCTCATTGATTGAAAACCTCCATGAGGTGGTCAATGGGTTGAAAAAAAGAAAAAAAAAACAGAGAAAAAAGAAGATCCTAGGTGAAAACCTTCTTTGAGGCACCTAGGCAGGCCTCCTAGTTGAAAACCTCATTGAAGCGGCTAGTAGGCCTAGAAGAGAAAAAAGAGGGAAAAAATAAAAGAATCCTTGCTCCATGCATCTGCAAGCAGCAAGAACAAGTTGGTACCAAAAGGAAAATTGATCAAGCCTAGTCAAAAGAAGTCAAATTTTGAATTCTCCCACTTCGCTCAAATGCTCCAACAAGGCCAAGGCCATGCCAATTGATCACCCTCATCTCTTTTCACCATCCGCCCATCATGCTTAAGATTCTACCACTCATTTTCCTTCTTTTCCTAAAAAACTACAGGATGCTCTATTTTACTACAGGATACAAAAATACAGAGTAGAAATTTGTTTTTGCCATAACCTGAAAACCATGTATCCATTTGGCAAGATATTTCAGGAGGAGATGCATATGGATGATGGTAACATGCTCAAGCAATTTTAGCAAATTCTAGTGCACAATTTCCAAGAAATCGACCTCCATCACCTTCAGCCATTTTTTCATTTTCTAGATATCTGTGCATCCATTTCAAAAGTTGTTTCATGGGGAGATTCATATGGATGATGGTAACTTGCCCAAGAAATTTCAGCAAATTACAGTGCATAGTTTCCAAGAAATCAGCCTCCATCATCTTCAGCCATTTTTCGTTTTTCTCGAGATCCATGCATCCATTTACCAAAATGTTTCTATGGGGAGGTGCATACTTATTATGGCAACATGCTAAAAAAGTTTCATCTCAATCCAGTCTATTGTTTTGGAGATATGGACAAAACAAGTTGATGTCCTGTAAACCTACAGCATAAAGTATAACACCTAGAGGATTGGGAGTGAGCAGTTTTAAAGGAGATCTAGAGGTCAAAGAAGCTCCTCCAGATCTTAACAGCAACATCAGGATCATCAGCATTCAACACCTTCACATCAACATCAACACAACAACAGCATGCATGTCTCTCTAATAACCATCAGGTAGGTACAAGTATGCAATATTCTTGACCTTTTCTCTTGAGCATATTATAATTAGAAATTTGTTGTCAATGAATGAGATATTAGGTTTTATAAGCTAAGGATTGGTTAGTAGTCTCAACCACCTTTAGCTAGTTAATTGCAACTCACTCCTTCACTCATGCAATGTTGAAAAGTCAAATTATGAAGGGTGATGATTTGAAGGAATGAGGATAGATGTTAAAAGAATAAATTTTTGCAAAGGCCAAGGTCACTACAGCACTCCAAGCCCTCTATCCACTTCATATTCAATATCTATTCATCATTCATCCATCCCATTTCATTCTTGAAAAAAAAAACAAAACAAGGAGAGCAACCTCTCCATTTTCATGAAATTTCCATTTGCAAGTCAGCAAGAAGGATGGTCAAAGAGCAAAGGAGGACCACAAAGAGACCCATGTCACTCACATTTTTATTTTACCACTCATTACCATTAATTCCTGCACCATTTCTGTCACTTTTTCCACTCCTTTACTTTAGTTTACAAAGGGACTATGTTTTCTACAAGATGATCTTGTAGGAATTACAGTGACGCAGAAATCCTACAGGAGGTAGTCCTAAGGAAAATAAATGATGGAACTAGGTACAAAATGTTGATAAGGGTGTGGAAGACCTTGCCAAACTGAAAAATAAAAAATAAAATAAAAAATAAAATAAAATAAAAAATAAATAAATAAATAAAAATAAAAAATAAAAAATAAAAAATAAAAAATAAAATAATCAAGAACCATCTTGAATAAGGGGAAGAAGGAAAACTAATGGTCTCAAGAAACAAGGATTTTTCTTTGCACATATATGTTTTTTGGCTTGTCCTTCCAGAGCTTACAACCAAGATTCTTAATGCACAAGAGAGAGGCCACCAGGGCCATGGATGAGGCACAATGAGGTCACTAATTTGCTCAAAGGATAAGCAACACTTTTAGCAGGGGGTATGATGGGTCTCTAAATCAGACATAAATTAAGGTCGTGCCTCTAAATTAAAACATAAATTAAGGCCTATGACCATCCTTCAACACATTAAACCTCTCTTTTTGCATTAGATAATTTATTTTTAACTTTATATTTATTCTGGAGTTTGGAATATTGATATTTGTGCCTAATATTATTTATTTTTTGTGGAATATTATGAGAATATTGGGAAAATTATGAAGAGTTGGAGGAGGAGATAATTTAGGGACTTTTTCCCTACTACAGGAGGATCAATAATAAATAATAAGTCAACAAGATATTATGGAATTATGGCACAAATTGTGGTGTTGGAAATAATACTGAGAGGGGGGTGAATCAGTATTATCAAATCAATAATTTTATTTCTCAAATAGATTTATATACACTACTTCATTGAAGTGAACTAGTGTGTACACGCAACTATGATTAGAGAAACTAGCGTATATCCAGAGAACTTATGATTTAGACAATTTATCATGTGTTCATATTAAATCAATACATTAGTAACTTATTAGACAGTGCAAAGCAAAATAAAATATCACACATAAGCAACACACATGAACACCAAGATTTAAGGTGGAAACCTAATGTGGGAGAAAACCACTTGCTGTTGTCATCTTTGTCTTCTTTTAATAATAAGAAAATATATTTACAATATTCTACGGGTGCATATTCATACAGGTACGCAGGCACCCACCTATAGAAGGCTACAACCTTCTCTCATTTTACAACTTCTACTGGAAGGGAGCTGCAACCCCTAGCTCTTGTACAATCCAATTTGTTTACTAAGACGTAGGCACCGACCTATAGAAGGCTATGACCTTCTTTATTCCTCTAGGGACCACGTTTCATGATTTTTTAGACTGGATACTCCTGGATCACAACACCACAATCTGAAGGCCACATTTCATCCAATTTTCATGCTAGACCCATAAAAAACTTTTAAACTTAAACTGCATCAACCAACATTCAGTTAATTTGAACAATCATATCACTGAAACCAGAATACTTTGTTGAACCCAGAAACCTGCATCATCATTCAGAACCAGCTGCAACCTCAAAAACCATGCATCAAAGTGTATATGCTACTTGGCTAAACCCAAACTGCATGTATACGCTACTTCCATTAATCAAACCTGCGTATATCTTCAAAACTACTACAGACATAAACTTTTGAATCAAGTCTGAACTAACGAGAAATATACTAAATATCTACTGTCAACTTACAGATCTTTACATAGGCAGCGACAAAGATCACTTCTTCTCACTTATATAATCAATTAATCAAAATACCAGCCTCCTTATGTTTTCATTTTTACATTCAGATCTAAGAAGACTTCTTTGGCAGACAACAATAAAACAGTAGCATTCATCTGATAGATCAGTCATCCTTGAACATCAGGCTTTTCTTTTGGATATGCTACTTGGAAGAGTCGAACCAGCATGTATATGCACCTTCATCAAAGCGAACCAGCGTATAGGTCTGCAAATACTTACTTCATAACTTCGATACACATTCGAACTTCAGACAAACCCAGATCACAATATTTAAAGAACAAAACAGGTGTAAATAATCAGCTCTAGCCCAATATCAAATCATTGAATAATAATAAGCCATTATGATCTTGATCCATCATTAGATCTCATCCATAATCGAATTCTCAAATGCATATTTAGTCTAGATCAAGAAAAGCATCAGAAACCAATAACATGCATATTTTCTTTTGATATGACACTTCATAAGATATTCATTGCTTGAACACTTAGCCCTTTGATCCTCTCCTCCTTATTTACTTAGATCCTTTGTCAATACCTCAGAGCAAACCACTTAGGATGAATAGCTTGGACCAAATACTTAGGGTTAGTACCTTGTACCAAATACCTTGGACCAAAATACCTTGGACCAAATACCTTAGACCAAAACCTTGGTTTTCCAACATGTACGTGTTTTTCCTCCTAAGAGAGTGTGTGTATACGTGTACACTATTTTTGCTCTGTGGACCAGCATGTATACATTGTTATGACTAAGTCGCCCTGCGTATACTTCTTAAACTTCTTTACATCAACCTTTTCCTTTACATTATTTATTCTAATCAATAGACCTAAGTTCCATCTTCCTGTTCTTCTGTACCAATGTCCTGTTACTTCCGAATAGACTTGTTACATTGTAATTTTCCATATTACTTCTGAAATTATTCCTTTGAACTGCCATGCATTCTGTCACATTTGATATCTCTCTTGTAGATTCATCTAGTTACCATATACAAGTGAGTTGTTCTTCTACAAGTGGGTTTCCATCAAGTACAACACATATATCACAATGCCAACAATCTCCCCCTTTAGACTTGATGGCAATGATGTTGGTGTTTATTACTGCACGTCGTAGAAACTATTAGAGATAACAAGCAACACCAAAATACTCTCCCCCTTTGACATCAAGGGCAAAGGGTGGACTAGGTGTTGGCTTGTATGGGCCTGAGCCAGGTCCAAAGCTAATTTAGCCAAACAAATCTCGATACTATTGGCCCTTTCAGCCACAATCCACAGAGCACGAACTGAGGTCTCACTCGAAGTAGTATGGGAGGGTGCTAGAACCAGGTTTCCGCACCGTAGGGATGTCTGATGATATTTTGGCAGTCCGCAGTTTGAAACTGTGCACACATTGCTACGTGCACCTATTAGTCCTTCGCATCCTATGAGGCTGCCTTCACGCAGCCCTACCCGAGGTGCGATGTATATTATACCTAATTTCCTTGCTATTTAATCTATTATTACTCAATTACTTAACTGATCTGTGTAAGATTAGTGATAATTAACAATATATCCAACAATCATATAAGTGCGCGCGATAAACAAAATAGTATAAATGTAAATAATGTAATACACAAGTAGATGCATAGAAATTGGAATCAACTTCTCTTTATTATTCTTCGTTCAAGATTACAGACTCAACATCGCCCTGCACACTCAGCTGCAGGGTTCCGTGCACTCAGTTGCGAACTTTACTAGGCCTATGCCCCCTCAGCTGTAAAGCCTCTTCCTACTACTACAACCCAAAACACTAAGACTCTTACTCTATGCTCGAACCATTTGTATTCATTTCTCCCATTCGCTATCTTTACAACTTAGAGCCTCACTCTATTTCTACAATCCCATGGTCTGCGGACCATGGGTAGGCCGACATGACATTCCAGGGTAGGCCGACATGACATTCCATTACATTACAATACTTAGGGCAGACAACCATATGACTCAACCTATACTTCACGCTTCGTGCCCGAAATTCACGGAGTCTTATAATACATTTGACTAAAACTTGGGCTTTGAGCCCCAAAACATGCTATGGGGGGATTCCATGCCCAACAGGCCCCCAACACAATCATCGTGACTCATCACTGAGTCATTCAGTCGATGTGGTGATCTTGGCGCGAAGTCCCTCCAACTGGTCCCATACTACTCGGAGTCCACGACGCACTATTCTACAGTTTGCTAGACCTGTTGCATGCGCTCTTCCAATGCTTCTTTTTGAGTATCAAATCCTTGTCTTAGCACGTAGAGCCCTTGCATCTATGCGAGCTTGCCCTTGATATCTGCTATAATGGTGAAGGCCTAATCAATCCATGGTTGGACGCATGCTTTGAGAAGTGCCTCTTTCTGTCTTGCAGCATCCACCTGCTCTTTCAGTGCCCTTGCTTGCTGCATCTTCAGGAGCCATTGAGTGAGGACAACTGTCTGCGTAGTTCCCCTTACATTGTCATATTTCTCCTAAAGCTCATGCGCCTCTATTTCCAAGTGTTGTATGTTGGGTCCTTTTGCAAGGATTTGAGGATTCCAAAGGCTTACTCCAACATACAAGTACAGTCCTGCACTGCCCATCCAATTTCTTCCAGTCTTGTTTGAATAGCGCTAATGCACTACTATCCAACTTCCAAAGGAGTGGAAGACTGTGCCTTCAGCTGCAACTCAGAAATCTGGAGATTCAACTCCATCTGCACTCACGTTGTTTACTCATGCACATTTCAGACTCCACTTGCCAAACAGTGGATCCGCATTTCTGTTGGTAGGTCTATGGTGATTGACAACTCTGGGACTTGACGACATGCTTCATCAACTGTCTGCACTATCTGCTGGTTTTGGGACACCAGTTCGTCACGCTGCAGGTTGAGTTGTTCGATGTTGATCTTTTTCTCACTCATCACCTGAATCACGCGGCCCTCCCTAGCGCAGAGCTCTGCTGTTATGCCATCCTACAATTGGTACAGTGTGTCTCATGGAAAAGCAGCCAAATTAAGGCCAAGGCCTTTGATCCTACCAACTGCAGCCCTATCAGTCTCATTCTCTGCTGCTAGCACCCCTTCCAGTAGCGCTACGGTATTAGCCACCCTTTCACATAGCATTTAATCTTCTAATGTGCTTGTTGTGACGTAGGTGGCTACGGTTCCTTCCTGTAGGGGCCGCATCTGTATTCCTGCAGCTGCACCCTTAGGGCCCCCAACATAGTCTGCTACCTCGACATGGCTTCGTGGAGTGCTTCCTTGGTGAGCTCGCAAACCATGTCGCCAATGTCGTAGAGGTCACCTTCTATTAACGTGATCGGGTCGAAGGCCAATTTGGAGGCCTTGACCTTTTTCCCTGGACCTGATCGCTCACGACACGCGGCTTTTCAGTTGGGTAGAAATTTTGCCCAGGTCCATGCCTTCTTCTGCAAGGTCAATGTCCTCTGCCTCCTATCCTATAGACAGTTCTTGGCCCTCCTCTTGCTGCGTTGTTGTGGCCCCTGGTGTCTACGTTGTTGCTGCTACTTTGGCGGCCTTTGCCTACTCTACACCTGCCTTTGCTACCTCACAGACGACCCTTACCTTTGCTGCCGCTTTTTCATTGCGCCTCTTTCCAGCCTCATCCTTTCTTCTCTGGGCTGCTGTCCTATCCATCTCCACCAAATCCAAGGGATGCCACTTGAGAGGCCATGATTCTAACATTGAAAAAATTGCATCATCAATGGTGATGAAGGGAAGCTTGGTCCATTTCTACGCTAGATCCTTTCGCGCCTTGATATAGATGTTGTGCATGTCCACCTTGAAGTCTGTAAAGCCCCACAGACTATTGTAAATTGTGGTGCAACCTCCTATTAATCCACATCCAGACGCTTGCCTCCATGAGCACCCAGAAGATCTTTGTCTCACGAATCCACTTCACATCCTTGGTAGCCTAGAGCGACGCGGATTTTGCAGCCTCTGGTAAGTCATGTTCGATGCTCAGGAACTAACTGTCCTCTGGTAGTTCTCCCACTACCAATAGAATGGACAAGAGAAACCACGCGTAGTGGAAGGTCTTACCTTGCTCTTAGGCTTCCTTGTAGTTGGTCAAGAATTCCTCGCAGAGGAACTTGCCCCAGTCGAATTGGACCCCCTCTGTGCATTGTTCAGCCTACGCAACTACCAGCGTTGGTACTTCATCACCATGACATTTTCTCATTACCTTCCTAGCCAAGAGTTGGGTGGCTACACGCACCCCCTTATCTTTGATGCTGTTGATTGTGTAACCCCTCTTTTTCTTTTCAACCTTGTATTTCTTCTTCATGGCTTCCACAAGAGCCAAATCGCCACTTTTTCCTTCTATCATCGTGGGGTCCTTTCCCTTACAGGGAAGCTGAGAAATTCTATGGATGAGATCCGTCATGATGGGAATAGGATCCTCCAGTCATAAGTACCCATCATGCACCAAGCACAAGAGCTTCCTGATGATGAAAATAATGATGGGCACATGGTGAAAGTGTGGAATCCATGGTAGATGAAGCAATCTGGCCTTCTCCACACCACACAGCCATTTTTGTGGCTATAATGTTGTGACTGGCCCCTCTGTGCTCTACTTCATGAGGCTCTTCATCTCTAAGTGTGGGAACTTCTCGCTATCCGCGAGGTCCCAATATTCAAACTTCATTGTGGGCACGCGGCCCAGGTGCGAGCCCTCAAACACAATTCCATCAGGGAGGAGCGGGGTCTGGAGTGCGTTCTTGGTGGCATCCAGATCCTTTGGTATCTTAGTTTTCCCTTTTCATGGAGGGATGTACGCAAGCAATTTTTCTGCAGTGTGCACTGGCTAGATGTCCTCTTCCATGTCCTCTGCTTCCTCTATCTCATTGATGAGAGCCTGTAGGTCCTCCTCCTCATCATCTATCTCAATGGTGACAGCCTTGCCCTTTTCTTCCATTAAGAGATTACTGAACCGCAGATTCCACTGGGATATGCGAACTGGTCTCGCTGCCTGCTTATCTTTTTTCGCCTCGACGTCTGAGGTGATTTCGGGATTTCTGGCGCATCCCAAACATCTTCGAGAACATCGTGTACTGTGGGGTTCTGCGTAGCCCCGTCGGCAGTTCTTTCTACAAATCCCAGACCTCTCCTGGTAGCTGCCATCTTGTTTGAAGGATATGTGGTCATTTGCAAACTTCGGGGCTCGAATATTGCTTGGCGTTGAACACTCTGGGCTCTAATCAACTGCTCAAATCTCAAGTGAACAAGTGTTTTCCTCTGGCTAGCCCCTAGAGTTCTATAATGCCTTATGAATTAAAATTCAATCGTTCCCCCTAATTCTGGGCCATTAATGCTTTCTTGGTGGTAGATTTTCCCAAATCTTGCCCTTAATTCGTGTCTTAAATGCCCACCACCCGCTCCCTTTTGCCTTAATTCGGACATCCCGTCATGAATAGTGACACCAATGGTCACTTTCCAGCCTACCTATGCAGCAACGCAATCTCCCATGCATAGGCGCACACCTTGTGACATGTTTATTCTGCGCGCATCTCCCTTATCCCACAGCTCCCAAACAGACTCTTTTATAGTCTCGTGCTCTCTTTCAACTTCCTAGAGTGCTGAGATTGTGCTCCTTATGGCTAGTCAGGTGGTCGCACCACTTGTGCAAGACTTCAACTCACCTTCCAGTATATTTCGCGGAAACTACTCAATTTCCCTCGCGACAGCCAGCACTGCGCATTCTACCATATGTATGTGCTCCCTTGGTTACTATGTTTGGTGAGGTGCAGTCGTAGCCATGGCAGCAGAGTCATAAATTCTCAGCGACAATCTTCTAATACAATGGTATGATCATCCACACCTTGTCTTATCATCCTTGGTTTATCAACGAGACATGGTTGCTTGATCTCATTTTCCAGCCTCTTGATCTCGGCATCCATCAAAATGATTTTCTTCCTCAGTCATACCCAGTCTTTTTCAAGTTCGTGAAGTCTAAGGTTCCCTCACCGAATGGCTTCCTGAAGCTTTATGTGTTCATCCTTGCATAGCTGTGTGATTTATTCGTCCTGGTCTTCGCACACTGTCACAAATGTGGGAGCTATGACATGCAGATTCCTTTTTTCATTCTCTTCAGAAATTACGATCTCTACTTTGTTCCGCACCTTTGGAATCGTTTCCGCAGTCAGGGTTTTGCACATGGTCCTATAGGCCCATCGAATCGCTAGCACGCACTAGTACTTCGCACACCTTGATGGTGAAGCTTGTCCAGTACTTTGCACAACCTATTGAATGCCTCTCTGTGGATAATTGGTAACGCACATTGCCTTTCCTGTTGTTGCGGTTTGTTCTGATTCTCTATTTTGGGAGTGGTGTGTGTTTGTGCAGACTTTTTAGCATATGTTCGTACCCATCGGGAAAGGTGGGGGCACAATTTGTTCTACCCCTACTATCTAGCTCGCGTTCTAAGCTGGGGATTTTCAAAGCGTAGGCACATCATCCTTCTACATCCATGCTAGTCCTCAAAACTTCCTTTATGCGTACCCCACCATCATGCGGGCATTGCGCGCAGTGCCCACTTTAGAGAATCAAACCGCTGCTGTTCTGGTACTGTGCTTTCAAATTTACTCAGAAAGTCATCCACTGCTGTCAATCCATCATATGTCAGCAGCTCCATTGCCTCTATTGTCATGCAACACAGTGATCTAACCATCATGTTGCAATTAAGGATTGTTACTTCATGCAGCCGATTATGCCATCGCTCTACTTCCTCGTTTGAATCTGAAGTGTAGGAGCTTTCGCACTCCCACGAAATTCTTCCATCTGTAGTTGGATTCACCCAATCCTATTCTCATGTAGTTATCTTGTAAATACAATCAATATCGTCATCACTATCATTGTCGCGCACTGGTTCAGTGTATCGTGCTCCTTCGACTGGATCTAGCGGTACTACTACGCGTAGTGACTTCTTCTCAAAGATCATTTTGTGCTTCTTCAGTTTTATGACTCCGGTCATGTCGGTGGCCCAGTCTATTCCTAGTAGTGGGATAGGGGTTACTGTCATCGATAATCTCTATCACTTCAAAATCTGCCTACACGCTCGCACTTTCAATATCTACTGTTACCCCTTGCAATCTTCCCATGGGAAAAATATTATATTGGTTCACCATTAGTAATTGAATAGGAGACCATTGTAGCATGGGTCTACCCATGCATTTCCATGTTTGTTTTGGTAGTACATTCACATCTGATCCCAGATCTAGGATTACTTGATCCATTTCATATTCGCTAATTTGTGTTGTCAACCTCATTTCCCTTCTTGTGCGTAATGCATGCTTTCCAAGTTTCTGGACCACGCACGGCCCTTCTGACCCCGTGCACCTGGTGATAATTTCATGTAGTCCTTTCACTACCTTACTATCGTGCAACAATTTCATGCATGTCTCCAGAAAGGTAGTGAGCATTGAAGGATCCATCCTTAGTTCTAGTTGATCCTTACTACCCAAAGTGGAGGCCGCCATGAAGCTCTTCTTAGCTTCCATGAATGTCTCCTTCATGCGTTCCAAATCAAATTAAAGTTCCTTTGTAGGAGCCTTCCAAACCAACGCAATTTCTTTTGGCTGCTTTCCTTTACCATTGCTCGTGGTCATACTACTCCTGAGAATCATGTTTACATTTGGGTCTTCTTCGCGCAGCTCAGACCTCATCATCTGCAAATTCTTAGTCAGAGGGGGTTGGAGTACCACTTTTTCACGCATCCTCGCTATTAGCAAAGGGAAGTCTTCTACCTCATGATCATAATGAGTACAGTACAAACAATATGTCCTTGTCTGGTTTGTACAATCGCAAGCATAGTACCCTGGCCCTCTGCAATTGTAACAAATTAGTTGTTCGCAACCCCTTCCTGGTCCCATTCCGCCTCAACCTTGACCGCGCCCCATTCCTCCATTTTGGTCGAGGGTTCGTGTTTCAATCTGCATCTTGTAGGTAGGATTCTAATCCATCATTAGTTCGTAGCTTCTACAAGTGCGTTCATCATGGCCTACCGACCTGCAGAAATTATAAAACAATTGTTGGGACGACTGTGTATACTTCTGCAATAGATGAAAATTATCCGTAGTGCATTTTCCTCCTATCTAATAGATCATGCACCATAATGCAGGCACCACACTCAGTCTTTCTTATGCCTCAGGTCACAACGTCATCGGCCCTCTTCTTGCCAAGTAATTCACAAACATTGGGCAATGGTCCTTGTCATGCCCCTGGTCTTTGCATTTTATGCACCATACCTCCTCGCGCTTCTCTGGCCAAGGTGTTCTATCCTGTTTCAAACTTTGCATCTCTAAACATAGATTTTGCAGTTGCATGTGGATTTGTTGGACTCCCAACCCAGGGTCTTATATAGGGGTCTCATGCAATCTCATTTCCATCTCCAAAGCTTTGACCTGGGTGGAAATTTTTTGCTGTGACAGTGACGCTACAAACCATGTGTGGTGTTGTCCATCCATCAAAGTCATATTAGCTTTAAGAATCATATTCTTCAGCCTTTGGTCTAGATCCTAGGGGATCTAGCCCAAGAGCATCGTGATCTCCTTAAACCCGATGATTGATTGTGTTTCTGACTTTGGCCTACTAAATTCCCTGTTCAGCACAACCTGGATTTCTGCGATTCCTACGATTGGATGGTCATTAGAATGCTTGATGTACCATGTTAATGAATGATCCTACATTGTGCTCACCAATGCAGCCTTCTTGATATTGTCATCCATGAAATCTTGTGCTTCCCATACTACCCTTACCATGAACCAGAATTGGTTTGGGTCTTCATTCCCCACTCCTCTGAATACCGGTAGTTTGACCGTACTCGCCATACTGAACTGTGGTGATGGTGGAGGTGGGTTGGGTAGAGATGGAGGTGAGGAGGGTGAGACGAGTGGCGATGTGGGTGGAGGTGGTAAATGTGGAATTCGTTGCCTTATCAAACTGACCGCGCTTCTCGTAGAAACTTTCGCGAGCTCTTCATCGGTTTCCTGTGAGGGTGAAATTAAAGGATTGGTTTCTAATTCTTCGCTACCTCCACTTCTATAGATCTTCCCACTTCATGTAGCTCCAAACATTAATTTATTCGCATAACCTACTTTTCACACAATAGCATCTTAATCCAAGTGTTCAAAGATTTAATATACTTACCTCGTGGTTCCTCGAGGAAAATTCGCTCTGCCTCACTATAGCTGACAGTTGTGTCTACCGTAAACTCAGTGATAAATCCTCCTATAATTTGGTTGAGCCAATGGTCCATAACTTGCACAATCTTATCCCTTAATGCTTCTAGTCTACACACTACTTCTGAAGTCCACACTATTGGTTTGTCGAGCCTACACCTTCCCTGACTATCTGCTAGCTTTGTGATCCACTCATACAGCTCAGAAGAAGAGGATGCAAAGAAAATTTTGTGGATTTCTGTATACAAGTAGTGCCCCAACCATTGTTCCTTAGATACTCACGGATTTTTGTTTTCCTACGTCACGAACTCGTGAGTATTCTTGTCCAACCACTCTTCACTTTCTTTCTTTATTGGATTCCAGTGGCACGACATCAAACATCCCTTATGCAGATCCAGGTCCCAGCAACGAAACCATTTGTTGGCTTGTATGGGCCTGACCCAGGTTTACACATGATTTAGCCAAATAAATCTTGGTACAGCTAGCCCTTTCGGTGATAGTCCATGGAGCGTGGACTGAGGTCTCACTCAAAGTAGTATGGGAGGGTGCTATAACTAGATTTCGGCACCCTGGGGATGTCTGATGAGCTTTTGGTGGTCTGTGGTTTGACCCTGCGTGCACGTTGCTACGTGCACCTATTAGTCCTTCGCAACCTGTGAGGCTGCCTTCATGTAGCCCTACCTGGGTCGCGATTCGTATTATACCCAAGTTACTTGCTATTTAATCTGTTATTACTCAATTACTTAACTGATCTATGTAAGATTAGTGATAATTAACAGTATATCCAATAATCACATAAGTGCACGCGATAAACAAATAGTATAAATTTAAAGAATGTAATACACAAGAAGATGTGTAGAAATTGGAATCAACTTCTCTTTATTATTCTTCATTCAAGATTACAGACTCGACACCGCCTTGCGCACTTAGTTGCAAGGGTCCGCGCACTCAGCTGCAAACTCTACTAGGCCTCTGCGCACTCAACTACAGAGCCTCTTCCTACTACTACGACCCAATACACTTAAACTCTTACTCTATGCTCGAACCATTCGTATTCATCTCTCCCATTCACTATCTTTACAACTTAGAGCCTCACTCTATTTATACAATCCCATGGTCCGCGGACCATGGGTAGGCTGACATGACATTGCATTACATTACAATACTTAGGGCGGACAACCCTATGAATCAACCTATACTTCGTGCTTCGTGCTCACAATTCGCAGAATGTTACAACACATTTGACCAAAACTTGGGCTTGAGCCCCAAAACATGTTGTAGGGAGATTCCATGCCCAACACCAAGATATTATCCCCCTTTGATATGGAGGTTGTCATATCTAAACAACTGAATATAAACATTGATCATGTTCCCCCTAGGCACATGCTGAATTCTTTGATTAAACTCCCTCTTTGTGCATGTTCTGATATCATTGTACATGTTGTGATGCACTAATCGTCCATGCTCCCCTTGAGCACATGAAAAGTCTACAAAAATATTTTCCAAAAGAATAACATGACTCTATAACTCAACTATGTGAGTTTGACCTTCCTATCACCAATGACTCATACATACATCAATCTCCCAATCAAGTGGAGATATACCAAATTTGACTTATCCACCCAACCAAGTGGGGATATACCAATTATTTATACATGACAAAAATATAATAAATATTACATCATCCATCCCATGCAAAGTGGGGATACAAATTACATCATTTGTCCAATAGGACTCATTCAAATGTATGAGAAGTCATATCACACCCTAGACTTTTACATGACTTAAGCAACAAATGGTATAAATATCTGAGGCCATAGCTGGATTCATCAACCATAATTCCAACAATGCAGAATGCATGTGAAGGCTAATGCTCCCCTTGATCCTGTGCTACCTTTGCATTTTTAACGTCATTAATCAAGGCATCTTTGTCAGTCAAATAAAAATTAATGAACAAAACATATCAATAGATGGTAAACATTAACATCAGACAGAGTACCTGTATCAGAGTTTGACCCACTAATTTCCTATCAGAAAAGCATATATGCTTCTTCGACCATAGAAACCCACGTGTATACGCGACTATACTTATGAAACCTACGTATAATAACCTTTCTCTGAAAAACTAGATTTAACAGCAGGATGATGCAACATCTACTCCCAACTTTTGTCTGAGATATTCAAATGTTTCTCTGGGCAGTGATTTAGTGAATATATCAGCAACCTATTCTTTGGAGGGGACATACTCCAATGTGAAATTTTGTTCAAGCACTTGTTCCTGTAGAAAATGGTACTTGATGGGTATGTTCTTGGTCTTGGAGTGCATGATTAGATTCTTTGAAATATTGATGGCACTTGTATTATCAAATAGAATGGAGATGGGTGGAGTACACGTGATCTAAATGTCTTGCAAATTTTGCATCATCCAAAGTAGTTGTGTGTAGAAAGATGCAGTAGCCACATATTCTCCTTTAGATGTAGATAAAGAAATTGAACTTTGTTTCTTTCTGAACCAAGACACTAACTTGGAACCCATATAGAATGCACCACCATTAGTGATTTTTCTATCATCAAAAATTCATACCCAATCTGCATCTGTATATGCATGAAGAGTAAGATTTGCATCTATAGGATACCATAGTCCAAAGTCCTGAGTTCCTTGAAGATATTTGAAAATTATTTTCACTGCCTGAAGGTGTGATTCCTTTGGATTTTCTTGGAATATTCCAACTATTCCTACTACATGCATGATGTTAGGTTGAATACCTATTAGATAAAGCAGACTCCCAATCATGGATTTGTAAGTTCGTTGATGTACTATTGTTGATTCATCATTTGAGCTGAGACTGCATCCTGTTACCATTGGAGTACATACAAGTTTAGAATCTTCCATTCTGTACTTTTTCAAGATCTTCTTGAGATATTTGGTTTGTGAAAGAAAAATACCATCTTTACTTTGCTGAACTTGTAGACAAAGAAAATAGGTAAGTTCACCAAGCAAAGACATTTCAATTTTTTGTTGCATTACTAAAGCAAAATTCTGACTCATGGATTCTTTGTTGCTACCAAAAATACTATCATCAACATAAACTAACAATTAGCAATTTATCATTTTCAATATTTGTATATAAATTGCTATTTGCAGAACCTTTTGTAAAACCTTGTTGGTGTAGATATTTGTCAAGGTGGTAATACCAAGTCCTTGGAACCTATTTCAGACCATAGAGAGCCCTTTTCAGTCTCCATACAAGTTTTGCATCATTTCTAAGAATGAATCCTTCTGGTTGTTCAATATAAACTTCTTCTTCTAAATCTCCATTAAGGAAGGCTGATTTTACATCCATTTGGTATAATTTGAATTTCTGAAAACTGGAAAGAGCAAGAAACATTCTTATGGCTTCAAGTCTGGCAACAGGTGCAAAAGTTTCTTCAAAATCTATAACTTCTTGTTGAGCATACCCTTTATAAACAAGTCTGGCCTTGTTTCTAATGACTTCTCCATTTTCATTCAACTTGTTCTTGAATATCCATTTAGTTCCTATAATATTTTTATCATGATGTCTAGGAACTAATACCCAAGTGTCATTTTTTTCAATTTTCTCAAGTTCTTCATCCATGGCCTTGACCCAACATTCATCTTTGCATGCTTCATTTACATTTTAAGGTTTGATGGAGGATAGTAATGCTAGATAGTTTGAGGTCCCTGTAATAGTTATTCTTGTCTATACACCAGCCTCCTTTTCTCCTAAAATTTGAATTTCTGGATGATTTTTCTGAACATACCTGGATGAAGTATTTTCTTCTACCATTATATCTTCTTCTGGTGCTTCATTGGTTTCTTCTTAAATATAATTTTGATTTGATGTGGTAAAGTAATCCCCATCTTCGTCATTGTCATAATCTTCTGTTGATTTTATCTATTTTTTATTTTTGCATGCTTCATCAACAACAACATCAATGCTTTCAACAATTTTCCCAAGTCTTTTATTATAACATTTATATCCTTTACTTTTGGAAGAATAACCAAGAAGAATCCCTTCATCTTCTCTAGGTTCAAACTTACCAAGTTTTTCATCAATCCTTTTGATAAAACATTTTCTTCCAAAAACTTTAAAGTATTTTACAGTAGGAGTCTTACCATACCAAAGTTCATGTGGAGTTTGAGTGTTGTTTACCTAAACATTTTCTTTGTTGAGAATAGTCATGACAACAAATGTAGCTTCACCCCAGAAGGTTGCAGGAGTTCCAGATTCATCTAGCATAGCTCGAGCGATTTGTTGAACTGTTATGTTCATCCTTTCTACGACACCATTTTGCTAAGGAGTTCTTGTTGGCATTATGATACAAGTGTTATCCTTGATGGCAACTCACACAGATGATAGATCATAGTGCAACAGGTCAGTAGCAAAGAATTGACGATCAGACTTCAAAGAATGAAGGAAGAGAAGTATATACGCAAGTTCACTATATACCAAGTCGCATATATACGCAGGTTCGCTATATACCAAGTAGGGTATAAACGTAGGTTATACACACAGGTTCACTATATACAAAGGCACACATACACGCGGGATTGCTGATCAAAAGTCGCGTATGCGTATGCATGCACTTTCATGCACGGAGAAGCGCATACATGTGGGAAAGCTTATTTTTGGGTCCGTGGTATTTAGACCTATGATTTTGGACCTTGGTATTGCGTCCGAAGTGTTGAACCCAGGTATTGGGTCCCTAGTATTGGTTCTAAATGGTTTTTGACCATGGTATTGATTAAGGCCTAAGACTATAAAAGGAGAAGAAGATCATTAGGCAAAGGCATGAAAAAAATCTTGAATATCTGATGAAGTATGAAATCCAGTATGCAGGTTATGGGTTCATGATACCTTGCTTGATCTGAGCTAAGGAGGAATCTCAGCGGTTGATGGAGAACAAGATATAAGGATAGATCGAGATCTAATGGCTTGGAATGAATCATATCTATATGGTTTGATCTTGCTTAGTCTAGATCTGTATACTGGCGCATGTAATGTTCTGTAAATGTTATGATCTGGGTATAACTCAAGTTTGGAATAGTTGTAAATCATAAATGAACATTTACACACATATACGTTGGTTGACTATGATAAAGGCGCGTAGATACGCAGGTTAGATACATCTAAGTAGTGTATACCATATGAGAAATGATGTTTGAAGTTACATGTGTTTCACGTTGTTGATGAGTTCTTATGACTGTTTACTGGTGTCAGTGTTTTGGATATTCAGATTGGTTGATTATGTTTAGCTTCAGTGTTGATGGATGAGATCTATAATGGATCAGGATCATAATGAATTATCTTTATGTGATCTAATGGACTAGATCTTGTTGCTAACATATGTATTATCCTTGTCTATGTAATGATCTAGGTATCTCTGAAGTCAGTAAGTGCAGCGAAGTTATAAGTAAGTAATTGATGACGTATATGCTAGTTCGCTTTGGTGAAATTGCGTATACATGCTGGTTTGGCTCTTCCAAGTAGTGTATGCACTTTGATGCATGCTTTTTGATGATACAATTAGTTTTGAATATTGTTGCAGAGTTCAGTGTTCTGCTCTGTGTTCTGGTGACTGCATTTTGTTGACAGGGTTTCAGTGATTCAGTATTGGGTGATTCAGAGATTGATGATGTAGTGTTGATTGATTGTGTGCTTCAATGATATGATTCCATATGAAAATTGGTTGAAAACATGCTTTAGATTATGATGTTGTGTTCCATGAGTATCCAGTCTAAAAATTTATGAAACGTGGTACCTGGAGGAAGAAAGAGAAGGTCACAGCCTTCTGTAGGTTGGCACCTACGTACTAGTAAATGGATCGGCTAGTACAAGAGCTAAGGGGGTTGCAGCTCCCTTCCAGGAGAGTCTGGAGAACGAGAGAAGGTTGTAGCCTTTTGCAGGTAGAAGCCTGCGTACTGGTATAAGATTGCACCAGTACAGAACCATTGTAAAAAGAAGTTTCTTATTAAAAGGAAGATTGAGACAACTTACAGCAGGTGGTTTTCACCCACATTGGGTTTCCACCTTACATCATGGTGTTCATGTGTTCTTCTTGTGTGTGATGATCTATTCTATTTTACTACTCCTGATTACTATTCATATGGTTAATAATGTTTTGATGCACTCATTAAGGATCAACTAACTGAATCATAAGTTTACTGGATATATGCTTGTTGCATTACACACAGTTGCGTATACACGCAGTTTGCCTTAACTGAAGTAGCGTATATGAATCTTAATATGGAAATGAAAAATTTATATTGATTTGATAATACTGATTCACCCCCCCTCTCAGTATTATTTCCAATAGTTCTTGCGGTGGAGAATTTCCTTTTTATTCCATTGCTCACAAAAGTCAAATAATTCATCTAATATAAATTCCCCTCGATCAGATCTGAGGCATTTAATTTTTCGATCTGATTCATTTTCAACCAAAGCTTTGAAGGCTTGGAACTTTTCAAATGCTTCATCTTTATGCTTTAGAAGACCTATCCAACACATTTTGGAAAAATCATCAATGAACAAAATAAAGTATTCTTCTCCACGAGGTGACTTTGTCCTTGTTGGTCCACATAAATCAGTATGGATAAGTTCAAGAGGCTTACTAGCTGACCCTTCTTTTTCCATGAAGTGAACTTTGGTTTGCTACCAATTTGACATGGTTTTCATATTGTATTTTCTGGGATGTTGATATTTGGAAGATCATGAACAACCTTGAGTCTGCATGCTTTTCTTATTTGAGAAAAGCTTAGAAGTCCCAATCTTCTATGCCACAGCTAGTTTTCATCATTTTTACTTAGATAACACTGTTGTTGTCCTCCTTTGAGTATGTATAACTTGTTTGGAGTTCTTGTACCTTTGATCATAGTCTCTCTTGTATCAAGCTCATGAACAACACATCCGTTTGATCGAAACACCACTTCATTTCCTTGATCACACATTTGACTGACACTCAACAGGTTATGCTTTAAACCATCTACATACATAACATTTCCACCTTTAACCTTTTCTTTCATGAAAACATAACCTTTACCTTTTATGACAGTTGGAGTGTCATTTCCAAATGAGACATTATTTTCCTTTTCTAAGGAATTATATGGGTGAAGTTTATCTTTGTCACCTGTCATGTGTTTGGAGCATCCATTGTCGATGTATGACTGATTTTCTTGTCCTTCTGCATACAAGGCTATACCACATCTTTCTGTTTGAGATTCTTTCCTTCTCCTTATCTTGGGATTTAATGGCGTTTTCTCCTTTTCAGGTGTTTGCCGAAATTTTCTCTTGCATTCAGATTCTTCATGACCAAAGTTGTTACAAATTGGGCATTCTATTTCATTTTTAAGAGGAGAAAAGTTATGATAGGAACTTCTCTTGATCCCTGTTACATTCCTTTGATTTCATGCTTCTCTAGTCATGATGGTTTTGTAAGCAATCCATTCAACAAATTTGTGCCCAAAATTATGACATGGAAAACATTTCCCATTAAAGAAGACTGTGCGACTATCAAATCTATTTACCTGTTGATTGTAGTTTTTATTGATATTCATATTTATAGTAAATTGAGTATGATTTACCTGGTGATCATATTTATGCCTTTACTAACGATTACCATACTGTGCACTGGTCTTTTCTTCATCAAGATAGTTTTTGGTGGAGGTTGACGGCTTCTGTGATTGAGATGCTTCTTCAGTACATCCAAGACCTCTCTTTATCAGAGGAGAATGTTGAATTTTGATAATTTAATTTAAAGTTTCTGATCCTTTAGGAAATCTAAGATTGAGAGATTTTGTTTTCTCAAGATTTTTTCTTAGACCCACAATTTCACATTCTAGTTTTTCATTGTGTTTTTCTTTCTCGGGAAGTTGGTATGTCAAGGTATCTATGATCATATTCTTTTCTTCTAAACAGATTTTGAGTTTAGATATTTCTTCATGAAAGTTTTCCTCTTCTAAAGCATCCCAAAAATCATCATTGTCATAAGCCATGAGAAGTCTATAATCATCACTATTAGATAAACCATCACTATCCTCTTCTAAACTATTCGAAAAGTCATCGCTATCATAAGCCATGAGAAGTCTGTAATATTGACTAGTTTCATCTTCATCACTATTAGATAAACCATCACTATCTTCATGAGTATAGTAACTCCTTCTATTCACAACTTGTTTCCTATTCCCTTCTTCATATTCCTTTCCTTTTTCATATTTATCTTTATGAGGACATCTGGCAGCATAATGACCAAATCTACTACAAGCAAAGCATTTGAAAGGTAGCTTACCTCTGAACCTTCCAAAACCCCATTGAAGCTTCTTGACAAAATATACCTCATCTTTTGAAATGTGTCCTGATTCATTGTGTTCTTCCTTTTCTTTTCCTTTTGCTGAAGCTTTAAATGCGACTTCTCTCATATCTGATGGACCTCCTTTTCTCAACTCAAAAGTGGTTAGGATTCTGCGAAGCTATGTCATAGTGATATTCTACAGATCCTATTTTTCTTCTATGGAAGACACTTTTGATTCAAATTTAGCAGACAAGGATCTAAAAATTTTCTCAACTAAGGTAACTTCCTTTATTTCTTAACCCAAATTCTTCATACAATTAACAACCTCATCTATACATAAGAAGTAACTAGATATACTCTCATCACTATGCATCTTAAGAGTTTCATACTGAATTCTGAGAGTTTGAAGCTTAGGACGTTTTACCTGAGAGTCTCCTTCGTAGCTTTGAACGATTTTGTCCCATATCTCTTTGGCTGATTTGAGCTGCATGACTTTGACAAAATCTGACTATGATAAACTTCCCAATAAAGTATTGATAGCTTTGGCATTGGTTTCATATTGCTTTTTACCTGCCGTGTCTGTAGGAATTGCTATTAGAAATTTATATCCTCCTTCCACAATTTCCCTGACATCTGTTCCAAGATATTGTAGATAGGTTGTGGCTCTTATTTTCCAATAAACAAAGTTGCTCCCATCGAAGATTGGCAGTCTGATGGATCCCATGCTTTCATGATTATTCATCTTGATGGATCTTCCTTCAAGCGATCAAGATTCTTCTGAAGGACCTGCTCTGATACCAATTCTTGCAAATAATACTAAGAGGGGGGTGAATCAGTATTATCATATCAATAATTTTATTTCTCAAATATATTTATATATGCTACTTCAGTGAAGTGAACTAGTGTGCACATGCAAATGTCATTAGATAAACCAGCGTATATCCAAAGAACTCGTGATTTAGATAATTTATCATATGTTGATCTTAAACCAGTACATCAATAACTTATTAGATAGTGCAGTAAAAGAAGAATAAAGCATCACACATAAGAAACACACATGAACACCAATATTTAAGGTGGAAACCCAATGTGGGTGAAAACCACCTGCTGTTATCTCTCTGTCTTCTTTTAATAATAAGAAAACCTACTAACAATCTTGTACTCGTGCAGACTCATACCAATATGCAGGCACCCACCTACAGAAGGCTACAACCTTCTCTCATTTTCCAGCTTCTACTGGAAGAGAGCTGAAACCCCCTAGCTCTTGTACAATCCAATTTGTTTACTAGTACGTAGGTGCCGACCTACAAAAGGCTACGACCTTCTTTCTTCCTACAATGACCACGTTTCATGAATTTTCAAACTGGATACTCCTGGATCGCAACACCACAATCTGAAGGCCACATTTCATCCAATTTTCATACTGGACCCATAAAAAACTTTTAAACTTAAACTGCATCAACCAACATTTAGTTAATCTAAAAAATCAGATCATTGACACCAAAATACTGTGCTGAACCCAAAAACCTACATCATCATCCACAACTAGCTGCAACCTCAAAAAACATGCATTAGAGTGTATACGCTACTTGGTTGAACCCAAACTACATGTATACACTACTTTTGTTAATTAAACCTATGTATACCTTCAAAACTACAGTAAACATAAACTTTTGAATCAAGTTTGTACCAACCAACAATATACTGAATATCTGTTGTCAACTTACAGAGATCTACATAGGCAACAACAGAGATCACTTTTTCTCGCTTATACAATCAATCAATCAAATACCAGCCTCCTTATGCATTCAGTTTTACATTCAGATCTAAGAAGACTTCATTGACAGATAGCAGTAAAACAACAACACTGATCTTATAGATTAGTCATCCTTGAACATCAAAATTTTCTTTTGCATACGCTACTTGGAAGAGCCTAACCAGCATGTAGATGCACTTTCATCAAAGCGAACCAGCATACAAATTTGCAAATACTTACTTCATAAGTTTGTTGCACCTCCAAACTTCAGGAAAACCCAGATCACAATTTTTAAAGAATAAAATAGGTGTACATAATCAGATATAGCCCAATATTAGATCATTCAATAATAATAAGTCATTATGATCTTGATCCATCATTAGATCTCATCTATCATCAAATGCTCAGGTGCATATTTAGTCGAGATCAAGGAAAGCATCAGAAACCCATAACATGCATATTTTCTTTTGATATGACACTTCATAAGATATTCATTACTTGTACACTTAGCTCTTTGATCTTCTCCTCCTTATACACTTAGATCCTTTCTCAATACCTTGGACCAAACCACTTAGTACCAATACCTTGGACCAAGTACTTAGGGTCAATACCTCGGACCAAACACCTTGGACCAAAGTACCTTGGACCAAAACCTCAGACCAAAACCTTTGTTTTCCAACATGTACATACTTTTCCTCCTGAGAGAATGCGTGTATATGTATACGCTCTTTTTGTTCTATGGACAAGCGTGTATACACTATTTTGACTAAGTGGACCTGCGTATACTTCTTAAACTGCTTTACATCAACCTTTCCTTTACATTCTTTATTCTGATCAGTAGATCTAAGTTCCATCTTCTTGTTCTTCTATACCAATGTCCTGTTACTTCTGAATAGACTTGTTACACTATAATTTGCCATATTACTTCTGAAATGATTCCTTTGAATTGCCATGCATTCTGTCACATTTGATATCTCTCCTGTAGATTCATCTAGTTACGTAGATTCATCTAGTTACCATATACAAGTGAGTTGTTATACTACAAGTGGGTTGCCATCAAGTACAACACATGTATCATAATGCCAACATGTGGAACTCCAATGATTGAGAAAATCTAGGAATGTGTTCTACTAATCAAGGGAGAAAATCCACCAATCAAGGGAGCAAATCCACTAATCAAGGGATTTCAGTGGGAAAGGCTTCCTCCATCCATGGGGAATGATTATGAATCATTTTCTATGAGTACCAAGTCAAATTTTCCTCTAGGGAATGATTGAGGAAATATAGGAATGTGTTCCCTACCATTTAACGCAAATTCCTAGTATTCGGGACTAGATCCACTAATCAAGGGATTTTGGTGGGAAATCTTCCTCAATTCATGGGGAGTGATTCCTAATCATTTTGTATAAGTACGAAGTCACATTTTTCTCTAGGGAGAGATTTTCATTAGTGTTATTGTGGAGAGAGCTTGTATTCTTGCAGCTCCATTGTATTTTCTTGCAAAGATGTAATTCTATTGATGAAAATAATGAAGATTGGTGTCATGTTCAGCTTATAAATCTTGTTCTCCTCCATAGGTCTCTATGTTTCTTTGGGCTTGGCCATCCTAGGAACATCAGAGCCATTTTTTCTCATTTTCTTTCCTTCTTTTCATTGCTTATTCATATGCATCTCTAATTTTTATTTCTTTCTATTTTTGCATTTAGTATTAATGATTTCTTGTTTTAGGTTTGAGTTAAATGGTTGATGTAAGTTCTTTTGTAGGATCACGAGCATTATTTCATCCTTCGAAAAGATTTGGAAGTTCATAATAATCATTGAGTTGCTTGGATTAGTCTTCTTATTCCCAAATCTAGATTGTTGGACCTCCGTTTTAGCGAAGAACAATAAATTTATGCTATTTTTTAGAGCATACTAATGAGCTTCAATTGAATTAGTTCCACTTGCATCATATCAAAAAAACATTATATTTCATAACAAAAATTACCCCATTGTATTTTCACTTGATTTGGTTAAGTATTTTTTAGATTTACTAGCTCACTAATTCTCAAATTTCTAGATTTTCGCTAGTAATGTTTTTTATTTTTTTTGCATGGGTTAACAGAGGTATTTTTGAATGATTCCACTTGGAACAGGGACCTAAGACACCCTATTTAATAAAAAAAATTGTGCCATCCAATTTGGATTTGATCTTCTTGGTCATTAAATGCTCACCAATTTGATAATTTCACAAGGAAACTTCTCTAAGTGTTTTGAGCGAATCCATACATCTCCTGACTTTGGTTTTGAGTTCTAAGTGATCCTAGGAATTTTCCCACTCCATTCCACCCATCACACACCTTTCCTAGGCCTCCCATCACCTCCAACACCTCACATTTTTCTCTCGGATGTATCCTGTAGGTTCACTGTAATTCATACAGGATCATCCTGTACGTTTCTAGTACATCCTACAGGTTTCCTAAAATGGCCTGTTTTGAGGCCGAATTGAGAGAAAACCTCTAGGAAGTCACCAAAATCCTCCCAAGGGTCTCCCACACCATCCAACCGTCTCCTAACCCTTCCATCCAACCTCCAACTTCCACTGGTTTTATGACAATGCTTACATGGATGAAGATCAAAACAATGATCTTTCAAATGGCCAACTCGGTCAAAGTGTTGGCATTTCACAATCTCTTCTTGTTGTTGTTGTTGTTGTTGTTGTTGTTGCTGTGGAAGAGCGGCAGAGTCCAGAACAGCTGAAGTTGAACTATCATGATGAGCAGGTGAACTGTCATGAATGAATCCAGCACTCTGAAACTGAATGGGCTTTGAGTAGTCTGGAATATGAAAAGACAAGTCCTTGTCATATCCAAGACCGGTTATGTGCTTGTTGTGGACAAGCTGTTCCCAAGGTCTAATGATGGGCTTGGGAAGTGCAGACTGAGTTTCTGCATCTGCATGTACAACTGGTGCTTTATTTGAATGAACGGTAACATTATTGACTTGCTGCTGATGGGTGGTTGTCTCAATGTTCTGAACAAAAACAGGTTTAGAATGATGTCTATTTTGATGTAGCTTTCTTGCTGTAGCTGTGATTCAAGCTGCAAAAAATCGATCTTTTCCTGTGCATATTGTAGAAAGATTTTTGAATATCTCTGAGAGTGTTTGTTGACTTTAACTTACTTCCATCAGTAGATAGATTTAGAGTGCTTAATAACTCTAATAATCCATGATTTTCTCCATTATTCAGACAATCAAATCAAACAATGTATTTGTAAAACATCAATGACCAAAAAATGCACTCTCCCTTTTTTTTTTTTTTTACTACACAGAAAATTAGTCCACTAGGAAGACACTTAACTGAATGTATACACCCGAAATAGAAGTGTTTCTGCCAAATTTTGTTGAGCTCAAAAATAGTGCCGAGGAGATAGCGTTCTATCCAACAGAACAACGTTCAGTTTTTAAATAACGCACATGATTTTAATTTTCAACATATTTGTATAACACAACCACACTGCTCCAAATCTCATTCGTTGTTCTGCAAATCTCATACACGATGTTTACATCCAGCTGCTTTACAACAATGGGGTATCAAATAAAGGAAACCCACAATGTTGTTACTCTTCTCTATTTTGATCAGTGATATTTTTTTTGAACATTCCAACGCATAGTAGACTAAGTCCATTGTACATAGCAGATTCATGTTTACAGCCTTCAACTCAAAACAGGAGTAACGCAATCCGTTACACGGTCTTTCCATAGAACTTTAACATCCAGAATAGATTCTATAGCTCAGGATTTTGATCAAAGCACATTCCAGAATTGAATTGAAATGACCATTGCACTATCTCCAAATTGTTCAACGTTTAACACAAATGGAATACACCGTCCAGCACCACGATCTAGTAGAAAGAGTTCATATACATTGAATCACATAGAAATGAATGCAACCTTCAACTCAAAACAGATTCTATAGTTCTTTGCATGAATGGGTGGATTGGGCTTCACTACTAAGAACCTGTCTCCATGTGTTGCCTATAGAAAATGCAAGTCTCAGGAGTTTTCGGGCAGGCTCTTCAGCATCATCCCTGGATTTAGTGTCCTTATATTGGTTGACAGAACTCAGTGCTACACTAGGTGCCTTAGAACTGAGGTTTCTCGGAACGTTAGTAAGCACTGGGGATTTTCATTATAGTGTACCTTCAAGTAATCAATGTTCTAGACACGATATTTGCAGCATTTTTTTTGTGGTGTATGAACCTCCATTCATTGGATTTTGGAGTGTACACCTCTCGACAAGGTCGAATGGCCACAAGCTCCATGCCTATGTAATACACATTTTTTAACCATCGATGTACCATCCATGTTTACAACCATTGAACCATCGCATCCCATCGTGACTTTTGATGACCATATCCCGATGATATCAACAAATTGATGCAACTGTTGGACCAAATGTTGTTCAACGATAACCCAAACAAATACTATAACCCATCTGGCTATACGATTAAGGAGATCTGATATTCCTTTGGATATTAACACTCAAAACAGAGGTTGTGCACACTTCAATGCATAACCAACTCCAATACAACTTCACTGCTTCAATACATATAATCCAATGCACATATGCGAAGAAGGGATATTTCAATGTATAACTAACTCCAATACAATGCACATATAATCCATGACAGAGATAAATTAATTGTTCAATCACGCAATACATTCATCCAAGGGACCATCATACGCACTGTGTATATACTCACTGTTCAAACACAATACCTTCATCGTAGAAAATAGAGAGTAGAGGAGTAATGGTAATGAACCAGATGTATCACAAATGAATGCATATGAACTAGTGTACATTTTTGCACTGCAATAATGTATGCACATACCATTCAATGCACATATAGCATGAACCAGACCAACGACGCACCCGTTCTATCCTGCTCTGAACGCTGACAGCACTGTAGGAGGAGGTATTCGGCTTCTGAAAAGATACACTCGGCCTTAAAGGATTTATTTTCTTGGAACAAAGAACTACGCCCCTAAATATGTCTGCAATATTCAATATTGACGACCTTCAATTTCTCAGCTTGGGCATGAATTCAACTTTCAGTGAAGATCACATCTCAGCTTCCACCACAGGTGATTCCAAAAGGTCGCTTCAACCAAAGTAGTTAATCTCTATTCATAGTTGGAATATGAAACGTGCATATAGACTGTGTATGTGTTCAATTATAGTTCTTCTGCCCGGATGCATGTTTTAGGGTATCTCCGTGGATTCTTTTTCTACCTGGCAGCATCTTTATCAATGTGCAGCAGATATAGGCGATGCAGCGTTCTCCACCGGAGCTGCTAATGCACTTCTAAATCGCTAAAAAGCTCGAAATATGTTTTTCTTTAGGGAAAACATTTCCAGGTAGGAATTATGACAAACAGAGTGCAACATAATGAATTATGAAAAACAGAGCGCAAAATGGTGCAGAATCAGTTATGGCAGGGTAGGAGTTACAAATATATGAGTACTGCGTATAGAGCCTTTCAAGAACTGGAATTTCAGCAACGCATGGGAGAGAGCAGGTGGAGAAGTTACAAGAGCGGTTACAAGAGCATCGTAGCAGAAGGAACAGGCCAGTGGAATAATAATGAGTCATAGGGGAATAATGAGTCAAAGCTACCAGGATTCTCTATTGGTTAGTGGGTGCAGAGGATGCGGCTAAAATATGGCTGATAGGATTTCAGAATAGAGAATTTAAGTCGCAGAGGGCCAGGACTACTCACAACAGAGGAATGGCAGTGCTGATAGAGGTAACATCCTCTATTCTAAGAAATGCTCAGAAAACTATAATCAAGAGGAGAGCATTGGTTTACAAAGGCCACAGAAATAGGTGGCTCACACTTAAGCAGGGCAGGAGATCGCCTGCTCTGATACCATGTTAAACACACATGGGCAGCAAGAACAATATGAAAGATAATCAGGAGAGTACAATTTTTATTAACAAATGATTTACATTTATAGTACAATATGTGACCGTTGGGTTTCACATCCCAAGGTCCCTTGGACTACTTTGTCTATTCAACTTCCACACTAACCCATTGAGGATTAGGTGTCCAACAAAAAGACTTCCACTCTTGTGCCTCTAGATTGACTAATCCAAATATTATGGAATATATACAACTCCTAAAACCCCAATATAATGCATATCTCATATAAGAATTTGATAAAGTAAATATTCCAACTAAATGCAAGGATACAATAAGGTTCTAAGAAATCCCATAGGAATCCCCTGCTCCTACCCATGTATCCTTTCCAACTCATATGCTTCTATCATCCCTGATTTTCCATGCAATCCATTCACATATGATGGGGAAGGCCCCAGAAATGGATTTCCAAACAACTAATGATTTGGGAACCATTTTTTGGGGGCACTTGATCCATTCTATAACTGACTTCCCCTCAAAATATTTTCTTTTCATCGCCATGCCCCATAGTGAGTGGTCGTTTAATAATATCCATAAGCTTTTTGAAGCTTGGGAGTGGATGAATAGTTAATGCTTTTGAGTCACCATACTCTCATAAGTTTTCGCAGGGTGATCATTGTCCATTTCACCAAAGGGACACCCTCAGAGCTCCAACTTCCCGACCACAAAAATCTAAAACATAATTTCCTATTTTTTGATAGAATACCTTTTGGAATCGAAATCTTGGATGCCTAGTAAACATGAATTCCTTCTAGAACTAATTTAATTAAAATCAAGCACCCTCCTCTAGACAGAAATATGTTGACCCATAATGAAATCTTGGCCTCAATCTTCTTGATGGTCCAGATCCGATCACCCACTTTTTATGAAATTGGCTAGAGAAATTTTGAGGTAAAAATGGGCCTCAAAACAAAAATGTATAGCCAAAATCAAATTTATAAGAACCAGTGGGATTCAAGATGATGATGTCAACCATGGGAAAGATTCACCATTTTCAAAGTAAAAAAGTTAAAAGAATAAAAAAAAAAACTACTTTTTCAACTTATCTCCTTATGGTTTTACTCAATTTTTGAGTGGGAGCACTCGTTGGATGCATAATTTAATTCCTCATCCAAGGAGTACCTATGTTGCACACTTTCGATGGACCCTGCTACATGAAAAATGAGAAATACATGAAAATGTGATTGCAAACACGTTTTCTCATGTATTTCTCATTTTTCATGCAGCAGAGTCCATCAAAACTATGCAACATGGGTACTCCTTGGATGAAGAATTAAATTTTTCATACAATGAGTGCTCCCGCTCAAAATTTGAGTAAAGTTATAGGGGCATATGTTGAAAATACATGTTGAAAAAATAGTATTTTCTTTTTTCCCTCTAAAATTTGATGATGTAATCTAGTCTTATTTTATTATTTCCACTATTATTTTATAATATTCATTAGGAGGCCCATTTTAGACCTCAAAATTTCTCTAATGGGCTTCAAATGGAGGCCCAAATATTTAAATCATTCCTAGAAGTCCTTGAACTAAAATGAGAAGGGATCTGCAAGATATTTTTTTACTACGACATGAAGATTTGATATTGAAATTAGTGATTTGTCTACATTAATTTTCATACAAGTTACCAACTCAAATATTTCAAGGATGTGTTTTAAATTAAGAATGTAGGGATTGGATCCAAAAATAAATATAAGGATACCATCAACAAAAAATAGGTGTGAGATGCAAACCTGACATGAAATATTTATACCTTTGATATGCCCTGAAACAATCCCTTTTTGGACCATTTTGCTCAATGTCTCTGTAACTAGTAGAAACAAAAGTGAAGACAATGGGCATCTCTGCCTGAGACCTCAAGAGACATTTAAGAAGAGAGAAGGAGTCCCATTAATTATCATCATTAAATTGACTTTGGATATGCATGTTATTATCCAGTTTACAACCTTGAGGTCCATCCCCAATTAAATCAAGCATAAATGTTAAAAATTCCAACTAACACCATCATACACATTTTACAAATGCAAATCCTATATTGTGATTCCTTAACAACCTTCAAGATATCTAACTTGTCAAAATTTCATAAAAACCAATGTAAAATTCTACCATGAAATCATGTGGTCCTAAACATTTTCCTTTTTTCATTAATGACAACACCACAAGGATTTCATATTCAATCACCTCTTTAGTTAACAAGTCATTCATTTTCTGAGATATCATTCTTGGAAAGTGTTTGAGAGTTTCCAGTGTTTCCATAATAGGGTATCCTAGAGGTTTTGAAAAGGAGACTTTTAAAGTGTTGTACACTTGCTTCTACCTTATCCTTGAAACACCTAACTAGGATACCATTTATGTCCTCAATTTCCCAAACAGTATTAATATTCTTATTGAAATTTGAAAATTGATGGAATAATTTAGTGTTGACATTGCCTTCCCGAATCCATATGGCTTTGATTTTCTCCCTCCATAATTCTTCCTCCTGGACTAGAAGTTCATGCTTCTAGACTTAATAGATCTCAACTAATCCAACATCTCTACAAAGAAGACACATTACCGATTTGATAAAAAAATGTTTTCAATTTTGGATTTAGTTTCTTTTAAATTTTCTTCCTATTTCTCCCTTAAACTCTTTTGCCAAGGCTTATTTTTATTTTTTGAATCCTTAGATTGTTAGTGAATTTATTGATATAGGAATAATACACATCCTCATGCAAGTGAATCCAATTTTTCTTCGACCAAACTTTGAAAATCAAATTCCAACAACCACGATTTATTAAACTTGAAGGGAGATGGTGGCTTATCATCTTGATCATCAATCCTAAGAAGAATTGGGTAATGGTTTGATATCCCAATCACTTCCACCCACGATTTAAAAATTATTTGTGACGTCAAGATGGATTTTAAAACTATAAATCTATCAATTCTCTTCGATATGATGTTTTCTCTAGATCTCTTATTCCTCCATGTAGGGATAAGTTTAATAGGAAATATATCCACCATACTTGTAGATTCAATAAAGTGATGAAATAAATCCTCTAATGGGTCAGAATGTGGGTTAGTCCCCCACACTTCCGATATGATAGTGGTGAAATTAAGATCCCCACCTAAGATAGTGTGAGTCCTTGATAACACTTCAAAATCACCTAGGATTTCCCAAAATATTCTTTATCATCATAAAGGTCATAGATGTTGAGGAATTGCTAAACCTCATCCAACTTTTTTACTTGACATAAATGGATACAAAATATGTGGAAGAAGAAATAGCCTTGAGGGGAGGGCTCCAAGTAGTGATAAGACCCCTCAATAAGTCATATGTGTATATGGAACTGAAGGACTATCCTTTTAAGAATGAACTCGGGATTGACTATTCATTTTGACCCGATGTCATCATCTCCTATAACATGATTATGTATGGTTTGATGCAACGTAGTAGTTTCTTGAATGTTAATTTTTTTATGGCACCCCCAAAGCCTTAGAGATAAAAATAAAGACGAATCATCTTTGCGCCCCCTAAGGAACTTCCTTCACTTTAAGTACCCTGGAAATAGTGTTTTTCCTCCCAAGACTAATGTATTCACATGCCTTCTTTTGATCCTTTGATAAATTTAATTTTCAGCCAACCTGGTTGGGTTAAGGAGGGTCTACTGCAAAACCCCCTCTACAAGTCACCTATGGAGAGGACTCAATCCTTGCTCAAATATCATATGT
This sequence comes from Pinus taeda, assembly GCA_000404065.3. Taxonomy (NCBI): domain Eukaryota; kingdom Viridiplantae; phylum Streptophyta; class Pinopsida; order Pinales; family Pinaceae; genus Pinus; species Pinus taeda. The sequence goes on along the minus strand of APFE030716966.1, from coordinate 148,686 downwards.
CCTACGACATTCCATAGAATTTTGGAAGGAGATGAAGAAATGCTTTGAGACTGACTATAATTCCCAAAGACAAAGTCTAGATAAGGAACCAAAGGAGTAAATGAAGGATTTATAAGAGCCTCTAGGAACCTTGTCTTCACTATGGGAAAAATATTAGAGGCAAGGGAATGGGGTGGAGGACGCTTTAGAAGAACTATCTGAAAGCTTAAATCAATGGGAAAAATAGGTGGATATTTAAACATTACATCTTCATTCAGTAAGGGGTTCTTGCATATAGAAGACAATTCACATAATAAATCAAGCATTGTCGCATCAACCTTCTTCAAATATTCCTTACTCTATGCTGCAACTACTTCTACAAGATTTGAGTCCATAGTAAGAGTGATTTACTTAGGATTCTTTGAATCCTCCAATATTTTATGCACCCATATCTTATTTGGAGGTAATTTTCCCCGACAAACGTGTCACACTAGGAAATTATATGACCAATCCTCTTACGTATGAAGCAGTGAAATGGCAGCTTCTAGAAGTCGACTTGTTGCATGCAACTATGCCCTTGATAATCTAGCTCAAATTTTCCAACTAACCCCTCATGTAAATCTGCCTATATCATTATCCAGGTGCATCTTCGGTCTTGCTTGGTTATACAACCCTCCTTCAAGCAGAAAAATGTCCAAACAAATTTCTAATTCTTATTAAACATTCTTAGGACCATAAATGGAACGGTAATTCGAGAAGTAATGCCCATATCTTCTATGTTGACATCGAATTCCTCATTGGATAGAAATCCAAATCTCCAAAGTTGGATAACCAATCATGATCTTCCTTAATTCCAGTCTATATCCAAGATTTTTTAAAACATCCTCCTATCTCTCAAAGATCATTGTGAACCACCCGTGAATGAGGAGATGATATATTGAGACATATCCAAGAATATACATCCCTTGTGACTTCAACCAAGACCATAGCATATAATTTAATATAAATAAATAATATTGTTTGTTAATATAAAACAATATAAAAAATGCAAAATTTTATAATAAGAAAATTAATTAATACAAAACCAAAAATAAGTTAATAATAATAAACATCACCCACGTGTTTTATGAAATTGGATTTCATGAAAATGGATCTGTGGTTTCATGGCCTACAACTTTGGAAGTCTCAAGGTAGGTGTCTACAGTTAATTTCATAAATCAACCCTTGTCTAAGGTTGATAAAAGATTTGAAGGATGTGATGGTGAGGGGTATATGAAATTGGAAAGCGATGGAGGTAACCAAAGTTTGGCAGTCTAGACTGAATATTTTTTGTCTTTCTCTGTAGTTTCTAACGGTTCAGGGTTAGGTTGGATGGAGAATATCAATGTTATGGAGGATGAGGTGTATTGTTCCACTAACCCCTTTGAGAATCTTTCTATCTGGTATGAGATACCATCTCATACTTTAGGGTTGGAGCCTAGGGAAACATCTAGAACTCTAGACCTGGGGATTTACTATTCTCTTCCAACATTAGAAAAAGTATTGATTGTATCAGAAGGTTTTCATCCCCCTTCTTTGGTGGTTTCATAGGTGGAAAATCTTGAGTCGTATTCTAGGTTGGAGGAGTCGTCGCCTTCAGGGTTTTTTTCCCATGATTTGCTAGTAATCTCTTATCATCCTATACATTTCCCCTTGGAAATTATCGTTGTTAGTTATTTCCATTTCCCAGTGATGTAGAACAGACTCATGTTGCAGCAATTGTTTTTGATGTGTCACCTAATTTACTTGGGGTTTCTCTGGTTGCAGGCATTCTAGGGTTAGAGAATCCTCCCCAAACAAGAGTGGTTTTCTGTGTGGATTTCCTATCAACAATGGTAAGGGATGGGGTGGAAATCTCTAGCATAGAGTCTCAATCCTTCAGTGGTGGTTTTTTAGGCACCATTGAAGAATGAAATCTAGGGTTTGGCTATTTTTAGAATTTCTGTGGGGGTAACCCAGGTGACCCTGCAGGGGCCTATTTTAGAGGACTTATAGATTGTGTAAATGTGGTGTTGGAATATTATGGTAACTCTAAAAGAAGGATTGGTGTGCTCCCGTTGCATGGGGAGATTCCTATAGAACATCCCAACCTGGAGGTCACACTAAGCATTAAAAAGAAGCCAAAGAAATTCAAATGCACAAAGGATAATCTGATTTGGAGAACTTTATTCTCGATGAAGGCATGCAATTTGAGGAGGTTATGGATGTCGCTAAGCGGGTGCTAGTAGTTTAAGTCCATGGAAGGGAATTGTCTATCAAAAATATTTGTGAATGAGTTAAGTCAGTATGGGAGAAGGACGTCCCATAATTACCATTGGTCAGAACTCTTGTGAGGGGTTGGTTCACGTTAAGATTCAAATTGAAGAAATCTATCAATTGGGTGTTAAGCAAGACATGGTGCATATATTTATCCTTGGTCTTACTAAAGAGGTGCATTCCTCTATTCGATGCTAGTAGATAAAAGTTAGGGTTAGGACCAGTCTAGGTGAGTGTAATGACACTGGGTTAAAATTTCATGTAATAAAGGAAAAATAAGACCAAGGTTATAGGACACATATTCCAACTTCAATGTTGGGAAAAAAAAATCCTAGTGGCTGTCACTTTTAGTGTATTTATGGCTAAGGAAATTGGAAAAGGCAGAGAGTCATTAGTTTGCATTTATTTATGAAAATAGAGGAAAAGAAGAGAAAAGAGAGATGAAAGGTCATGGGTTTGCATGAGAGGGAAATTGAAGGTAAAATGAAGGACAATGAAGAAAACAAAGGCCTCAATGATAAAGCCTTTTGAGGATTAGTTCACATATTTTTTTTATTTCTTTTATATTTTTTATTTTTTCAGTTTGGCTTTGGAATTAGTTTCAGAGAGATAAGAGCATCAAGAGGAGAAATCAAGCAAGCAATAAAAGGAAGGACAATGAAAGCAAAGGACAAGAAAGGAAGGTTCGATCAAACAACTTTAGCAAGAGGATTTTGTAGGTAACAAGTTACATGTGTAATTTCCTAATTGAGGTGTGAATGCATGGTACAAGCATTTGTTTATTTGGTTCATTTGTTGTCTTTGGAATGGGTTTTTCCTAGTTTAACAGTGGTTTCATCCTTGCCTTTCCATTTCCAGGATAGCCATGGTGTGATGGAATTGTTTTCTTGGTTGAGCTTTGGATTAACTAAAGGTTTTAGAACCAGGTGAGGTGATCTCAAGAAAATTCCCAAGGGTTGGGGGTGGAGGTGGTTTAATCTCTGGGAAGCCCTCAACAAGTGGGTGGAAACGGGAAAATTCCTTAAGGTAATGGTGAATGAACTCTAAGGAATCCAAGCTTGTTTTTGGATTTGTGATCTCTTGATTCATTTTTGCGAGATCGCAATAGCCTAGTGGTTGAGGTGGTTTAATCTTCGGGAAGCCTTGGTTGTTTATGTCTTGAGATCCCACATTCATGCTTGGAATATGGCATGGGGGTTATTGGCTTAAAGAAAGATTTGGTTTAGCCTAATATATGGTCGAGTGTTATGTGCAAATCCCTAGCTTGGTTGGTTTTTGCATCAGTTAATAAGATATATTTTCCTATTATAATCTATGAGCACTTGTACTTTATATTATGATGATTTGATGGTTGTTATGTCATGGTTAACAATCTGGTTATATGTTGGTTATAAGCATATATTGGTAATGTGATCTAGTTATGAATTGTTCGGGATTCGATAAGTATTTTATGGTTAATAAATGCATGGGATAACAAGTGTTATTGTAGCTATTCTGAGATGGAATTAGACCTTCTTGGTGATTCTCATATAAGTTTCAAACTCCTATGATCAGATATGCATTCATGACTTGTAGTTTACATGTTAACCATATGTTTAACAAAATGAATGTCAGAAGGATGGTTCTATAGGTCACAAGGTGTTTAGGAAAAAGGCTCATACTGATAACTATCTCCACGCAGATTCCCACCACCACCCAGCCCAAACAATGGGAGTTCTTCAAACCCTCTTCACTAGAGCTTGTAGAATTTCTGATGAGAGCGACACCGAGGAAGAAATCTCGTACTTAGAAAGAGCTTTTTCCAAACTTGGATATAATAGCAAAGATATCCTCAGAGCCTTTCAAAAAGCCAAGTCTGGAAACAATAAAAACAACACCAACAATTCCTCAGCCACTAACGCCTATCTTCCTTATATTCATGGTGTAACTAACAAACTAGCCAAAATTCTCTTAAAAAAGAATATCAAAACCTCATTCAAACCCTTGACAACTATTAAACAAAGAATTAAATATGTTAAAAACAACCCAGAACATCTCCAGCAAAAAGGTGTTTATATTATTAATTGTTACTATGGAGAACAGTATATCGGGGAAACAGGTAGATTAGTCAGCATCAGGCTAAAAGAACATAGTGCAGATATCCGTAGGTAAAGAACCCGTTCCTCAGCCTTGGCAAAGCATGCAAGTAAGACAAACCACCATATATGCCTTGAAGACACAAAAGTAATTGCAAATGAAAAACACTATTTCAAGCGAAAAGTCAGAGAGGCTCTTGAGATCATAAAACACCCGCATAACCTCAACAGGGATGGAGGCCTGGAAATTAGTAGGAATTGGACCTCCCTCCTCAACCATGAATTAAGTTGACCCTCTCTTTTTCCTCCTTTCGTTATCAATTCTTTAACCTCCTGAGTAATTAAATGCCTACTGAAATTATATAACAATAAACCTAATTAACATAAAACCACAATTAGTTAGAAAAATCATTATGATTAAACAATTAATTATTAAATAGAATATATTAAAAAACTTAATGCAAAAACAATTTAACTAATATTAATAAGAATATTAGTAAAATAAATAAATTATAAATTATTATAGAAAACAAAAAAACAAAACAAAACAAAACAAAAATTATCCTAAAATTTTCTATACCATATTAACCTCCTTAGTAACCAATAACTTGTAAAAATTAATCTAAATCACAAGCAAAATTAAACTATAAACATAAACACAATTATTATAATGTTATATTAAAGTTCATATATATATATATATATATTATATATATGATAATATATAATATATAAATTATAAACTTAGTTAATCTATATAATAAAAAAAAAAAAAAAAAATAATAATAATAATAATTAATAATAAATTAATAAATAGTCTTTTAATCAATTAATTAATTAATAAATAGATAAATAAATAAATCATAAACCTAGTTAAACCATATCATAAAAAATTAATAAATAAATAAAAATAAAATAGAAAAAACGAATTAAAACAAAAATAAAAATAAATAAATAAACAATAATAATAAATAATATAAATAATAAATAAATAAAAATAATAAATAAATAAATCTGGTTAATTCAAATCAGTAGGTTGTCGGCTCACATACTTGACATCTCAACCCTAACCCTATTTATCTCTATTATCTCTCTCCTTTGTAATTCAAGTCCTGATGATGAGTTTGGGTCTAGACACAAAGCAAAAATGAAAACTGTGGAATATCCGAGTGAAGATTCTAAAAAACCTAACCACAAAAATCTACAATCCATTATCTTGACCCTATACGGAGGGGAAACATGGAAGGAGATACGTAATCTCGAAAAGGCAAGGGTTAAAATACAAAGGAAAGAGTCAGACCTACACTTTCTCAAGAAATGCAGAAATTCTAATCTAACCCCTCCCTTTGCCTACATCAAACACAGATTACACAACCATAAAGCATTTGATAGGCTCAGAAAAACCTTAATCCACCTTGAGATACGTAGGTGCAGAAATTTGTTATGGCAATTATCCACAACAGCACTGGAGACCCACTTAAAACTTGCAGCAATGATCAGAGAAGACCTCTGGACGGTCATAGATGCCTGCGCAGCGCTCAAGGCAGACAAGGAAAGGAAAATAGCCCAAACTAAACATAAGAACAAACTACAGAACCTAGAGTGGCTGCGAACAGACAAGAATGAAAGAACTGAACCACGCACTGACTGGTGGTCAAAGAAAAATCATGTTGTCAAGGAAAGGAACGATGTACATCAGATAAAAATGGACAAAGTTGGAATTGAATCAGTAAATCACTGCACAAAACCATCAGATAGTGGATCAGAATGTGGCTCCAGGCTACAAACAAGCAGATCAGAACTAGAACAGCGCACCAAAGAAACATGGGGCAGCATCGCCACGTGTGGAGAAAATGAACCACGCAGAAGAGCATTGGTCAGCGTAGGGGTAGAAGCAGAAAATCGATACATAAACGCATCAGGCGGGAACAGCACAGATATGGAATGCAATTCCACATGGAAAAATACCAGAACACTAGCATGGACACCCAGGTCAAAAACGAATGAAACACGCAGCAAAATGGAAGGTAACCATGGCTGGAAGGAATATAACAGAATTGGAGAACCATGTAGTGAAGAAGATGCTAAACCAGGTGGTAATGACAGCGCAGGAATCTCATGGACACCCAGGTCGAAAGAAGCGAATGCACGCAGCAAAATGGAGTGTAATGGCTGGAACATATATAACAGAATTGGAGTTAATAAAAAACCGTGCAGTGAAAAAGATTTAGACCGTGATGCTGAACCGGGTGGTAAGGTAACATTGGACAGCGCTGGAATCTCAAACAACAACATCATTAATGAGGTAAGTTTAAATAACGACTACTCAATTAACATAGATTATAACTTAAATAATAACATTAAAGCTAGTAATGAGGATAAGTATAATAATTTTAACATAAAAATCATAGGTAAGCACAATAATATTAACAAGTTAAATAATAATATAAAGAATAATAACAATGTATCTGAAAACTGCAATAACCCAAAAAACAAGAAAGTTATAAATATTTCTTCTTATGAGCTTAAAAAAGAAGAAATTGAAATCCTAGACAAAGGGCTCAATTTTTCCTTAGCCCCGAAATAGATCCCAAATGAAGAAATTATCTGTAGCCTGGAGGATGGAATCAAATCGCTCAAGGAGGAAGACGAAGAGCTGGTTAGACAAGAATGTGCAGTTATCCTGAGGAAAGCAAGACCTCCTAAAAATAATCTGAACCAAGAGCAACTCAGAGCACTAAAAAACCTAAGGAATAACAATGACATTGTCATTTTAAAAGCTGACAAGGGAGGTGCCACTGTTGTAATGAATCATGATGATTACATAAACAAAATGAAAGACCACTTATACAACAGTGGTAGCTACAGAAAGCTGGAGAATAACCCCATCTCGAAAATCACAAGACTTTTCAAAAAAGCTATAAAAGAGACCAATCTAGATGAAAAAATTAAAAAACTCCTTACTCCGGACAGTGAAATTACACCTCGTATTTATGGAGCCCCCAAAATTCACAAAACTGATGTCCCCTTGAGACCTATAGTCAACACTATAGGATCACCCACTTACGAATTAGCAGAATATGTCGCTAGAAAATTAGCTCCGTTAGTGGGTAAGACCAGTTCTTACATAAAAGATTCCTACCAATATGTTGAATTCATTAAAAATGTTAAGATAGATCTGGGTGATAAAATCGTCATTTTTTATGTTGTCCAGTTGTTCACTAAAATTCCCTTAGATGAAGCAGTTCAAGTGGTAAAGGAGGTAGCAGACCCACAAACTGCAAGATTAGCTGAAATCTGTCTGTGATCCACCTTCTTCACCTTCCAAGGGGAGATTTTTTAGCAAACATCAAGAGTGGCTATGGGATCACCCCTTTCACCTATTGTAGCCAATCTCTTAATGGAAAAATTTGAAAAGAAGGCTCTTGACACCTACCCATTAAAACCTAAATTTTGGATCAGGTTTGTGGACGACACTAGTGTGGATTGGCCCCATGGAGATGATGAACTTAAAAACTTTTTAAACCATCTTAATAGCATTTCCAATGACATAAAATTTACTATGGAAACTGAAGAGAATAATTGCATCTCTTTCCTAGACATCCTCCTCATTAGAAACAAGGATGGTTCTATAGGTCACAAGGTGTTTAGGAAAAAGGCTCATACTGATGACTATCTCCACGCATATTCCCACCACTACCCAGCCCAAAAAATGGGGGTTCTTCAAACCCTCTTCACTAGAGCTTGTAGAATTTCTGATGAGAGCACACCGAGGAAGAAATCTCGTACTTAAAAAGAGCTTTTTTCCAAACTTGGATATAATAGCAAAGATATCCTCAAAGCCTTTCAAAAAGCCAAGTCTGGAAACAATAAAAACAACACCAACAATTCCTCAGCCACTAACACCTATCTTCCTTATATTCATGGTGTAACTGACAAACTAGCCAAAATTCTCTTAAAAAAGAATATCAAAACCTCATTCAAACCCTTGACAACTATTAAACAAAGAATTAAATCTGTTAAAGACAACCCAGAACACCTCCAGCAAAAAGGTGGTTATATTATTAACTGTTCCTGTGGAGAACAGTATATCAGGGAAACAGGTAGATCAGTCAGCATCAGGCTAAAATAACATAGTGCAGATATCCGTAGGGAAAGAACCCATTCCTCAGCCTTGGCAGAGCATGCAAGTAAGACAAACCACCATATATGCCTTGAAGACACAAAAGTAATTGCAAATGAAAAAACTATTTCAAGCGAAAAGTCAGAGAGGTTCTTGAGATCATAAAACACCCGCATAACCTCAACAGGGATGGAGGCCTGGAAATTAGTAGGAATTGGACCTCCCTCCTCAACCATGAATTAAGTTGACCCTCTCTTTTTCCTCCTTTCGTTATCAATTCTTTAACCTCCTGAGTAATTAAATGCTTACTGAAATTATATAACAATAAACCTAATTAACATAAAACCACAATTAGTTAGAAAAATCATTATGATTAAACAATTAATTATTAAATAGAATATATTAAAAAACTTAATGCAAAAACACAATTTAACTATTATAATAATAAGTAATATAGATATATATATATAATAAATATATAATAATTATATATATTATGAATATATATATATCCTAAAAAAAAATATTACCATTATTAACTCCCTAGTAACCAATAACTTGTAAAAATTAATTCTAATCATAAGCAAAATTAAACTATAACATAAACACAAATTATTATAATGTTAGAATTAAGTTCATAAAAATAAATAATAAATAAAAATTATTATAATAATAATAAATAAATTATAAACCTAGTTAATCTATATCAAAATAAATAAATAAAAATTAATAAAATAATAATATTAATTAAATAGTCTTTTAATAAATAATAAATAGATAAATTAATTAATTAATAATTAATTAATAGATAAAATAAATAAATCATAAACCTAGTTAAACCATATCATAAAAATTAATAAATTAATAAATAAAAATAAATAGAAAAAACGAATTAGAATTAAAATAAAAAATATATAAATAAACAATAATAATAATAATAATAATATAAATAATAAATAAATAAATAAATCTAGTTAATTCAAATCAGTAGGTTGTCGGCTCACATACTTGACATCTCAACCCTAACCCTATTTATCTCTACTATCTCTCTCCTTTGTAATTCAAGTCCTGATGATGAGTCTAGGTCTAGACTCGAAACGTCAACAAAGCAAAAATGAAAACTGTGGAATATCTGAGTGAAGATTCTAAAAAATGAATGTCACAGTTAGGCCTGGTTAGGTCAAGTTATTGTTCAAGTTTTGTATGAATAGAATCGTCGTTATGTAATTTATAATTCTAAGTTACATACAATTTTGAGTAGTGGCCTGGAGGTTAGCCTAGAAAGGTGGCTCAGATCTCGGGACCGCATCCTCTAAACCAGAAAATTTGGGTTATAATTGCAAGGAAGGAGGCTTGTGTGTGTGGTTGGAGGGTCATAACCGCACTCTTGCAAACTTGTGCATGTGGTTGTGGGCCCAGGTTAGTGAAAAAGATATTTAACTCAAGGTTTGGTCACCTAGGTGGTTCTTTAGCCCCTGAGTGTCCTATAAGCCCTATAGGGTGTTAATTTTTTATTAGTAAGTCTCATTTGTAGGCCCCACTTCCTTAACTGGAGCTAGGAGATTGGGTCATGTCATAGTGGCACTTCACTTCACATTTACCCAAAGGGCTTGTAAAAGTGGGTAAATGTGGCGAGGGGGTGTTACAGAGTGGTATCATAGCATGGTTCAAATACTTGGATTGGATAGGCAAGAGGCATGTTGTTTTTGTGCATGAGGTCATTATATACAGTTAGTTTTATGATACATGATGTCGACATATTGATTTGATTATGTATATACATGTATTGTGCTGATATGGATTGATTTTTCATATGTGATAGCCTCCCTCGAACTTCATTGAGGTATGTTGATTGTGTTTATATTTGGTTATATGACATTATATGTTTACAATAAGGAGAAGAGGATCATAGATGACTAGAAGAATGGTGGATTATAGTTCACGAGACTCTCATTATAGATTAGATGAGCAGTAGAGAGATGATTACTCTCCTGACATAGAGAATACTTTGAGGATTTTAAAGGAAGAGATCAAAAGTTGTAAGGTAGATAATGACATAATCATTCAGTCACAAGAAAGGCTTGCTAGGGCATAGGTAAAAAAAAGTAAAGGTCAATGCAGTCATCCTAAAGATTTTATCATATCTGCAGAGATAGGGACAACCACTGATCAGTTATGGATAGGAGGATATGACTAAAGGGGCGTATGGTAGCAGGTATCATGTAGGACAAGGATGAAACAATCATAGATGGTAGGTTCTTAGATACACCTGACATGAGAGGCAGTGGTTATGGGTTATATTCTAGTTTGGGTTCAGACAAGTATCATGTTCATCATCGATATCATCCGTATAGGAGGAGTGAGGGGGGATACTTGTCGAATGAGTTCAAGAAAACCAAGCCTCCTACATCAATGAAGAGATGAAGAAACCAAAAGATGTAGAGGCATGGTTGCATGGGATGAATAGGTTCTTTTATCTCCATGATTATACAAAGAACATGCAATCATTATAGTTATTTTCAGTCTCAAACATAAATAATACATCAGGTGGGAAGATGTGAAGCATGTCAGAGGCATCAAGATAGATGAGTTGTGTTGGCATGAATTCAAGAGACTTTTTAGAAGGAAGTACTTGTCAAAGAGATACTATGACAATAAGGCTAAGGAAATCTATGAGTTGAAGATGGTATCTATGATGTACAAAGAGTATATGACTAAGTTCTTGAAGTTTTTGAGGTATGTGTCGTGTCTTAAGGATGAGAAGACAAAAGTTCAAAGGTTCATCAGTGGACTGTCATTAGCATTCAAGGATCAGATTGAGTATAATGAGCCTTGGTTGTCGAAGGAAGTCATTGGGAAGTTTAAGAACTATTATGAGCAATCGAAGCATAAGACTAAGCCTAAGAAAGATTGGAAAGGGAATGATAGGGCTAAATGAAAGTGACCACCAAAGTGATCAAGACCTCAAGATGCAGGTGAGAAGGAAAATGTTGCTCCTTATAAGAATTTTAACACGGTAGATATGGGACATGGACCCAAGCTTAGAGAGCAACAAAATAAAGGTAGTGGCAAAGAACCATTGCAGTCTTGGATTTGTGGAAAATATCATTGCAAGAAGGATTTCATATTGTATCATGGTGGAAGACCTCAGATATACAATTCTCAGGAGGCGCAGACAGATGGGGATGTGGGCCAAAGCATTCCTTGGATATATGTACCATTTGATAATAAGCAGGCAAATCACCATGCATCCATTATTGATATGGAAGGTAAACTTTGTGATTGAGTTGTTTCCATTTTGATTTATCCTCAATCTAATTATAGTTATGTTAATCCTGGCCTGGTGGATAAGTGTTGTTTCATGAAATAATTGTATGCATGCAAAGTCTTGGTTGGTATAGTTTCCTAAAGGTACTAAGAAAAGAGTTCATAATTGGGTAAGAGCTTACGCATTTGATTTGAAAAGTATGCCTACATCAACATATCTAAATGTGCTTCCATTAGGATCATATAGTATGCTTCTAGTATGCATTGGTTATACATTCAAAGGACTAAGGTGGATTGTTATTAGAAGGATATTGAGTGCTTGGATGTGATGGAGAAAAGAGAATCTCGCAGGGAAAGAAGAATCCTACATCAATAAGAATGGTTACAGCTATGAAGGCAAAGTGCAATTGCAGGAAAGGGTATGTATCTTTTGCAATGCATGTTTCCATTAAAAAAGGTAAGGATGTTGAGGATGTGGAAGTCTTGAACAGGTTTCCAATTCTCCAGCAATTTTAGTATGTATTCCCAACATATATTTCAGAGTTGCCTCCTCACATGGAAATGGACTTCTTTATTGATTTAGTACCAAGATAAACACCAGCATCATAGGCACCTTACAGGATAAGCACTCCAGATTTAGTGGAATTGAAGCTGTAGATGGAAGAAATGCTTAACAAGGGATACATTAGGCAAAGTATTTCGCCTTGGGGTTCACTAGTGTTGTTTGTAAAGAAGGACGATACTCTTAGGTTGTGCATTGATTACAGGTAGTTGAACAAGGTGATGATCAATAATAGGTATCCATTTTCATAGATTGATGACTTGTTTGATCAGTTGAAGGGAGTAGTCATGTTCTCGAAGATTGACTTGATACTAGGATATCATCAGGTACGCATCAAAGAAGAGGACATTTATAAGACTGCTTTCTAGACCAGGTATGGGAATTATGAGTTTGTTGTGGTTCCTTTTGGTTTGATTAATGCTCCATATACTTTCATGTGTTTGATGAATATTATGTTGTGCCCTTATCTAGATAACTTTGTGATAATGTTCATTGATGATATATTGATATATTCTAAGAATGAGGAAGAGCATGCTGAACACTTGGCAACAATGTTAAGATTTCTAAGAGAACATTAGTTGTATGACAAGTTTAGTAAGTGTGAATTCTTTTAGACATAAGTTCATTACTTGGGACATGTTGTTTCCAAGGTATAGTAGTGGATCTAAAAAATATTATAGCTATCATGGAATGGGTAACTCCTAGGAATGTGGATGAGGTTAGAACATTTATGGGGTTAGCATGTTGCTATAGGAGCTTCATCAAGAAATTCTCATAGATTTCCTCTCCTATTACATTTTAGCAAAGTAAAGGTAAGAAGTTTGAATGGATAGAGGAATGTGCAGCCAAATTTGAGTAGTTGAAGCAGTTGCTTACAAATGCTCCAGGTATAAATATTACAAATCCAGATAAAGAGTTTGTGGTATGTACATATACTCAAGAGAGGACTTGTCGAATCTTGATGCAGGAGGGACATGTGGTATGCTACGAGTCTAGGAAACTAAATGAGCACGAGCATAATTATGTGACTCATGATCTGGAGTTGGAAGCAGTCATTCAATCATTAAAGATGTGGAGGAATTATCTTCTTGGCAGTAGGTTTGCTTTGATTAGTGATCAAAGTGGAATGGGATACTTGTTTGACTAACCTAATATGAATGCTAGGAAATGTAGGTTGTTGGCCACACTGAGTGAGTTTGACTTTGAGATCAAGTACATTAAGGTTAAGGAGAACAAGGTTGTAGATGCTCTTAGTAGAAGAGTGCAGGTAAATCACATTGTAGCTATGAGTTTATATGGGATAGATTTGCAGGAGTAGATCTTGTAGGCAGGGCAGTAGGATGACAGATACCAACAACTTAAGCACAGGTTAAAGTAATAAAGTAAAGGTGATCAAGATGTGGATTATCATCTCATGGGAGATGATTTGGTGAGATTTAGGGACAGGATCTATGTGTCGGACAATAGTGAGCTCAAGATGTTTATCTTGAAGGAATTTCATGTTAAGTTGTATTCAGGTCGCCCGAGATATCATAGGACTCTAGAAACTGTGAGAAGTTTGACTATTGTTCAAATCTGAAGAAAGAGGTAGCTAGTTCATCGCAAGGTGTTTGGACTTTCAACATGTAAAATCATATTGTAATCATCTAGGTGGTTTATTGTAGCCGATTCTAATTCCAAAATGGAAATGGGAGGTCATTTTCATGGATTTCATCACAAGTTTGTTGAGGACATCTAGACAACATGATTTTGTCATGGTTGTGGTTGAAAGGTTGACCAAGGTAGCTCACTTCATTCCAGCGAAGTCTGCTAATTCAGTTAGTGAGATAGCTCTTGTTAGGTCCTTATACTACTAGTGTAACCCCTTATTATTATGAGTACAACCCACTTATTATATTGTTGTTCCCATGTAGTCCCCATATTGTTATTATTGTGCCCCATAGAAGCCCACTATTGTTATTATTATGCCCTTACATTATTATTTGTTATGTCAGCTCTGATTATATTATGACCCCTTAGACTCCTATATATAGAAAGGAGGTCTTGTCATTTGTATCATCCAAGAATTGTTCATTTGTGTAATGAAAAGGAGGTTTCCCCCTCGAAGAGGCTTGTTTTGAAGGCATTTATCTATATTTTCTATCTTTTTGTGAGCTAGTTTCATAACATGTGGTATCAGAGGTTTGGATTCTAGGGTTTCGTTGCTCTAAATAGGTCATCGTGGTATTTTCACTATAACTTTTTCTGCAATGTTTTAGAAACTAAAAAAAAAAAACACATTGGAGAAGAAATCTCACTGAACCGTGCGTCCAAATTTCAGATCTTGTCTTGCTATATTTTCGGAGATATGATCTGAGGAAGTTAGGGTTTTTGCAAGCTCCAGAATTTCATCTAAAATAGGTCATTGTGGTATTTTCTCTATAAACTTTTCGTTACAAAGTTTCAGAAGCTAAAGAAAAAACCCATTTGAGAAGAAATGGATTTGAATCTCAGGTCTAAATTTCAGATCTTGTCTCCCTATATGTTCGGATATATGACCTGAGGAAGTTAGGGTTTTTGCAGACTCCTGAATTACATCCTAAACAGGTGACCTTGGGAAAATCGTCCTAACTCTCTCTCTAAACATCAGATTGAAATTTTGTAAGAAGTCATAGAAATATAACAGATTGTATTTTGTTTGGGTATAATTAGCATAACCTAAGGTTGAAACAGTAACCCGTGGCACATTGTACAAGTTCACTCTACTGAACTAGTCTATAATTAGCTCATCGCAAGAGATTGGGAATAAATATTTCTTTGGCAATCCAATTGTGATCAGACTTGTGGAGTTAGAAAGAGGAATTAGAGAGATATTACGGGCTGAAATTTTAGAACTTAAAGATCTGAAATTACAGAGTTACATTCGTTTCAAGATTGAGCTCCTAAAATCAAGAAAAAGTGAGATGAGGAAGTTTGATGGCAAATATCCGGCAAATTGGATACTACAAATAGAGAAATATTTTGATCTACATGGTGTACCATTGTTACAAAGGTATGTATTTCATCTAATTATTTAGAACCGAATCAATTTTTATGGTATAAAGGGCTTTGTTCTCGTAAACCACTTGCTACGTGGTCAATTTTCACGGAGGAAACGATAGCACATTATGAGGATACAAAGAGAAACACCTTCTTTAGCCAATTGATAAATCTCAAACAAAAGGGTTCAATGGCAAAGCACATTGAGGACTTTCAAAAATTGAATATAAGCATAAGTGATATTTTGGAGAAGCAAAGGATTGGTGTGTTCATAGGGACTTTAAAGGATAACATTCAACATGAGGTTCATCTTTGGGAACCTGATTCATTGGAGAAGGCATTCAGGTTGGCAAGAAAAATTGAAATCGAAATTATGGGAACAAGGAAGCCCACCACTCACAACTATAAATATGGAAGTGTTTTTCTCCTAGCCTCCCACAACCTACAAGGTTTACACCACAACAATTTGAAGAAAAAGGAGAAAGAGGGCTTTGTTACATTTGTGATAGCAAATACACTAAAGGGAATAAGTGTGCTGAGAAGAAATTATTTTACATAGATTGTGAAGAGGAGGAAAAAAAGGATCAAGAAACATCAAAAGAAGAGGATATACACCAGGAACCAACCCTAGAGAAAGAAGAAATGAATCCAACAATATCTTGTAAAGCATTGGCAAGAATTACCACTCCTCAAACTCTCAATATAGAAGGACATATCAAGAAGAAAAAGGTTCAAGAAGTGACAAAATAAAATCGAGAAAGAAGAAATGAATCCGACCATATCTTGTAATGCATTGGTCGGGATCACCTCTCCTCAAACTATCAAGATAGAAGGACATATCAAGAAGAAAAGGTAATAGTTTTGATTGATTCAGGAAGGACCCATAATTTTATTCATTGTAAGGTAGCCACGGAATTTAATTGCTTCCTATACCCAACACCAAAGTGTCAAGTCATGGTTGCAAGTGGAGGAACCATAAATTGCTCTGAAAAGTGCCATAATATCAAGCTATCCATGGGAGAATATTTATTGAATAGCCCAATGCTTTCCATTCCAATGGGTGGTGCTAATTTTGTACTAGGAGTCCAATGGCTACAATCTTTGGGTATAATGGCTTTTAATTTTCAAGAACTTTTCATGAAATTTTGTGTGGAAGGAAAGGAAAGTATTTACACAAAGCTATTTATGAGAAGGAAATGTTAGCAATAACATGCACTTAAGAATTGGTCACCCTACCTAATGGGAAGACACTTCAAGGTAAAAATGGATCATGATAGTCTTAAATACTTTTTAGAACAAAGATTACCCTCTTAAGAGCAACAAAAATGGGTCACAAAGATGTTGGGTTATGACTTTGAAATCATCTACAAAGAAGGGAAGAAAAACGTTGTTGCAGATGCACTCTCAAGAAAGGATGAGGATGTGGAAGCATTGTTTTGTGTTATTTCTATTATCCAACCAGATTGGATAAATGAAGTAAGGGATGAATGGAAGAATGATGAAGAAGTGTGGCCACTCATTCAAGAGTTGCATAAGATCCCAGTTCAAATAATATTGCCAGAATTTTATGAGGAAGGAAAACTCATATTAGAACCTGAAGCAGTCACATAAACAAGAAATCGGAAGCTATGAAATCGATCAATTTTAGAGTATCTCATTAAGTGGAAGAACTTACTTGCTAAAGATTCCACATGGGAGGATGAGAATTTTATACAGAATCATCTAGAACTACTCAAGCATTGAGGACAACACTTTTTGAAGGAGAGGGGCATGTTAAGTCCCTATACTACTAGTGTAACCCCTTATTGTTTTTAGTACAACCCTCTTATTATATTGTTGTGCCCATGTAGTCCCCATATTGTTATTACTGTGCCCCATAGAAACCCACTATTGTTATTATTATGCCCTTACATTATTATTGTTATGTCGGATCTGATTATATTATGACCCCTTAGACTCCTATATATAGAAAGGAGGTATTTTCATTTGTATCATCCATGAATTGTTCATTTGTGTAATGTAAAGTAGGTTGCCCCCTCGAAGAGGCTGAATTTTAAGGTGTTCATCTATCTTTTCTATCTTTTTGTGAGCTGGTTTCATAACACAAGATGTAGGCATATGTTTTGGGTTGTGTCATACAATGGGTGTAGGTGTATGTGTTGTATGTCAAGTGTATATGCATGTGTTGCATGGAGTTGTATGTTGTATGTGGTCATATGTGTGTGATGCGCACTATGCGTATGTACACATGGTTGAGGAGAAGGCACTAGATGTTTGTCGGGTGTGGCAACCAATCCAATGTGTGTACAGAAATAACAAAGCCAGAAGTAAGGATCAATGAAGGATAAGTATCGGTATTGTGTTTCGGTTTTAGTATGCATGTGATTTATGATTTTCGTCCATCATGATTGCATGTGATCTATGATTCTAGTTTATGATGGTTACATGTGATTTATTATTTTGATCTATGATTGTTTTGATTTGAGCTAACCTGATGTGATATGTTTATATATGCTGATTTGGTCAAATATGCTTGTTTGACTTGTTGCAACAGGAAGCAAATACGATTACAAATGTACCGTATTGATGAGCTACCAATGAGGTATGATGTGAATTTATTTTAATCTATTTTAAAACTGATGGAAGCTATGTGTGTGGTACAGGAATCATCAACATGCCCGGCTGGGTAGCTGAAATCAACTACAAGAATTAGTAGCTTGATATGGTGGTTTGGTGGTTGCTTATGGTGGTTTGGTAGTTGCTTTATGATGGTTTAGTTTTTTATTTATCTTGGTTTAGTATATGCTTTATGGTAATTGATATATTCTTTATGATGGTTGATATATGCTTTGCAATGATTTGATATGTGCTTTATGTTGGTTGACACATGCTATATGATGTTTTGATATATGCCTTATGATGTTTTGATATATGCTATGTGATGATTAGTGTATGAATGAAATATGTTTGGTATATGAATTGGCATATGTTTTGGTATATATATTTTGATGATGTTGTTATATGTACACCCGTGTATGGATGTAAATACCGTAACAAGCTATGTTACAAAGCTCCACTATGCGATATGGTTGTAATGCTATTATGCCATCATGTGGTTATGTTATCATGATGTATGATGTCATATGAGTTTTCTTAAGTAGAATGATTATTGTAAATACCGTAATGAGTTGTGTTATAAAGCTCCACTATGAAGTATGTTGTCATGCCATTATGATGTTATGTCTTGAGCAGATCTTTCATTGTAAATACTGCATCGAGTTGGGTTATAAAGCTCCATGAGTAATATGTCTTCTTTCAGCAGGCTGCTAAGCTATATGTGTCATTGAACACCAAGGATGGTGCTCCCCCAAGGGGGGAGGGTTCTATAACAGCCCTCGTGAAAATTCCATGTAAAAATATATAAATACCATAGATAATGGGACACGTATTCCAAGCTGAATGGTGGGAAATACATCCTAGGGGGTGTTCATTTGGTTGCTTATGGCTAAGGAAATCGGCAAAGACAATAGCTAAGGCATTAAAGAGGCAAAAAGTTATTTTGGCACATTTATTTATGAAAATAATGGAAATTAGGAGAAAAGGAAGGTGAAAGGTCACATTTTGCATGTGAGGAGGAAATT
>APFE030716966.1:108623-119326 GCA_000404065.3 Pinus taeda | reverse complement strand
AATACGAGTTGAAAAAGTAGTTTTATTATTTTATTATTTTTTAATCTTTTTACTTTTTTACTTCAAAAATGGTGAATCATCCCCAATGGTTGAAATCATCATCTAGAATCCAATTGGTTCTTATAAAGTGTATTTTCGTTGTACATTTTCTTAGGAGGTCCATTTGAGACCTCAAAATTTCCCTAATGCAGGGAGGCATTTTGGGAGGAGGTTGACTGGAGAAGGATCAATTGCAGAAAATGACTAAGTGTGGGATCTGAGAGATGAGAGATAGGACTAGAAGAGGCCTAAAACATGATCACACATTCACAGACGATCAAGCACTCGAAAATGATGCACAATTAGCATGCTCCTGTTGAAATGACAGTAGTACAACACTTACCTCTAAGTGTGACACTTAAGATACACTTTGCGACGCAAGTGATGACATTGGTGAAACATTGCTCAAGACTTGGGGAATGTGATTAATGAATATATTTATGATAGATAGAGCACAATAGTGTAGAAGAATGCATCAGAATTTCCCTTTAAGAATGTACAAATGACTCCCTTTGACTAGATGCGACACTTTCCTTACTAAAAGATGACATTTTGTGACAATAAGAAAAAGTGAAAATGACACTTACATAACCTAAAGCAAGTGAAATAGACACATGCCAGAATTAAGATAGCATTAAAACCATACTTTTTGAATTAGGAGCAAGAAAAATGATAGTCACAAAAGTGAAAGCGACACTTGCAAAAACAAAGGTGTGCAAAAGCACTAATTGAGAAAACTCACCGAAATAGAATTACAATTGCAATTGAAATGAGGAAGACTGTCAATGGAGAGTGCACATAGACTATTGTCATGTTTTGTGTAGTACATCATGCTTATGGATTGTGTTGTCACTGTTACTAGTGATTGCACAAGCTTTACCTTCAAGAGTTGCACAATGCTTATCTAAGCTTGCATAGTAAGACGTGTGTTTGTGAATTCATCAAAGACTGAACATGTGTGAGCAAGTGAATTTGACACTTAAAATCTAAGGAAACATTGATCAACCATGAAACTATGAACAATCGAGGAATGATTGATCCCAGGATCACAAGTAGGCTCCAAAATTCAAATGTAGGCAAAATTTTGGAGGGTATTTGTCGTAGAAACAATACTTGTTGACACACTAGTAGAACTCCAACTTCTTTGTTCAAGTTTCACCCTTCAGTAAAAGGTATCAATATTTTAGGAAGTATTGATTCATTACATGGATTACCCTAGCTTCCCCATTTGACCTGGTTATGGATATAGTTCCTATATTCCTTTTCTCAACTAAACACATTCACAAAGCTTGTTGAAGCACAATTGTTTCTATCTAGGAGAGGATAATATATAGTTGTGAGTTTAAGATGATCATAGTATGAGTTTTCATCTCTGGTGTTGCTCCACTACTAGCAGGCCTGGATAGTACCCCAGTGGAGTTATTATAGGAACACAAGCATCGCTTCGCTACCAGCTAGCCTAAACAATACCCCAATGAAGTTACTTTCTTCACCTCTTTTTGCAAGAAGCTTTTATGTTCTTTCACCCTTTATTTATTTTATTATAGAACTGTGCTTAGGCACTTATTTATTTTACTGGTCGGAAGAGGGAACTTGATTTATTGAGAGCAAGAGAGGTTGTTCCTTCATAGACATGTATATATACCTCTAAGATTGGTTTTCTCATTATTGATTTACCCCTTTTTCTTCTCTACTTGATTAGATTGGTAAGAAAATAACTATCTAATTACAATATTGAGTCGAGGGATGAGGATGCTAAAACTATGCTAGCATCCTAGTTCTTCTTATGGCTTCCCATTCAAATGGGTTGTATTTCCATTCAAAAATCATTGACTTTAAAGATATGTCAACCCAAGATAGACAAGAGGATAATAGATTAGCCCAGCATTGTTTGCCATCACAATTTCCCTTTTCAAGTTTTGCCAAATTTCCTTTTGAGCCAAGAGAGAGAAATTTCCATGCAAAGTCTTGTTGAACAAAACATGAAAGAAAGGACATAACAAAACCATGAAACAAGATCAAAAGAAGAAAGAAATGGAGGACTGAACTAAAAAACAACATGCACGACAAAAATAAGAAAATAAATACGATGCAAAGACTAGATGGAGAGAAAGTCCATGATTAGTATGAAAGGGAAACTACAATGTAGCTAAACCTACTCCTAACCTAACCAGTTAGAAGGCCAAGGAAAATTGTAATGATATTTCCAATGTAACCATCTTAGTTCCCTCCCTGCAAACACAAAGGTACAAACAATTAAAAGCAACATAAAACAATGTGCAATAGAAAAGATAAAAGTTTGAATAACTTGCACAACAAATTGAAGGTGATGCCTGTCATCAGAAAGATGTGTCATAGCAACTACCTCTAACCAACTTCAATCTAACCTTTTCGATGAAAACCATAAGCAAACAAACCTCAAAAGTGTCTTGTGAATTCATCTTCATCTGTCTTGTCCTTTTTAGAAATCATAAATAAAGATGGAGGCTTGTTATTAGTAAAATGTCTTACTAAGTACGATGCTTCCAATTGATCATAGATTGGATCATAAAATTCAAAACAATCCTCTTGAAAAGCCTGAAATCCTTGAAAATATATATTTTCAATTAAAGGAACTAGATCAAGATGTGAATCTTGTAAGGGAAAATGAACATGATCATATTCAAAAGGCTTGACAAGGTAGTGAGGGCCTAACATAACCATCAACGAAGGTTGAAGTACCTCAAATACTTGAAAAGTATATGAATAGTTAGATGATGAACCATAAGGATCAAAGGATGTAAAACAACTATCATCAGATACTCTAGTGGAAAAATGATCAATTGGATGATACGTTAGAACCAAAACTATGATCAGAAGGATTGAGTAAGGCATAAGATTATTGATTAATCGACAATAAAGATATATCAATTTGAACTTCTTTACAAATTTTTTGAACAACATAACCAACCTCCTCACATATTGAATATGACAAACCATTTCCTTGTACTTGGTTACAAACTGCACTAGCATCATAATCATCGAAAGAAGTGAAAAGGAATTCCAGTATGCCAAACACATGAAACCAGTGAAGATGTAGTGTATGAAAAAGAGGACCTTGATTCACCAAATAACTCAAGCATTCACTAACACTTAAGAGGAGATCTGGTGCCATGAAGAAAATGATTAGAATTATAATATTCACAAGAAAAACTAGGAGTTGATTATTTTCAAAAGAATTTGATAGACATGAATACTTCAATCAATGATAATATTTAAAATGATCAACTTCATAGCTCTGTGCATCCATGAAAGGTATACATTCCAAACCCAAATTTGGCACAAGATATTTGCATGAGGATGAAAAAATTGACATAGAATCATCAATCCAATCAGAAACTAAATCTTGAAAGCTAAGAAAGATATTTATAAAACACCAATAATATTTCGAGAAAGAATTTACATTCAGCGAAACCTTGCATAGGACAAAGATATTGCGAGAAAATCCATATTTGAATTAGTTCAAGGATCTTCCCAGAGTCGTGATATCTTGACATAACCATCAACAAAAGTTGAAATGCCTTGATTTCTTGGCAAGTCTCAGAACTTTCAAGAATTACAGAATCACATTTTGAAGATTGGGTCAAATCATGCATGGTGTATGGATAACTACTAGTAGTAATTTCAATAAAACCACTACTTCTCATATGGAAGCCATCTACATCACTTATTTGATCATACTTTGCATCTTCAACAAACAAACTACTCAAGCAATAAGATTTTTCTAATTGAACATCTAAGGATGAATAGATTGGGCCAATCTCGTGAGTAATTTGAACATAAGAATTTTCTTCATGCAAAACTAGGAATGTTAAGGGATGGAATGGATACTTGATGATTTGATTGTTTCCCTACTCATCATGAATAACCTCACTACCTTGTGTCAATTCAAAATTATGCTTATCGGGTGGGAGATTTGAAGAGAAAGGTATAGCACAAGAAATAGGACACAAGGAATAGTGGGTTGAGGAAGAAGCTTCCATAGAAAGATCTTCTTTGACCGAATCAGACTCTTGATCTAAATATTTCAAATCAAAATATTCTTGAGAGGCTGAAAGATTAGTATATGTACTTGGGAACTTATCATCATATACAGTAATGGATTCATCATCATCAAAGTGATGTTTTTCCAACACTTTAGATGAATTAAGTAATTAAGTTCATTTGATCGATTACCGAGATTATTAGATTCTAAATCAACCAAGAATGGAGAAACACTATCTTGATATAGAGGACTTTGAAAATAAGAATAAAGATTGAAAGAATCTTCACCTTCCTACTCCTCTACCTATGTAATGTGACCATATTGTACTTGATCGCAATTTGAAACAACAACTTGAAAATCAAGAGTTTGATGAACTAGATGGTGGGATAGATTGATTAAGTAGATCAAGGTACAAAGAGTCATGGCATGTATACAATAGAGGATGATATTCATCCCTTGAAGAAGTAAAACTTTTAGTGGAACCAGATTCAATATTAATATCTTCTTGAGGAATGAAAGCATTGGTCTTCACCCAAGGCTCCATGAACCATTCTAAGGTTTCCTCCATTGGATATGAAACATGAGAACCATTCTAAGGTTTCCTCCATTGGATATGAAACATGAGAAGTGTATGAGGGTTGAAGAGATGGATTGGAAATCTGATTTTCATATTTTATGTTTTGAATTGGTTCAACACAAGGCATATAAAAAGGAGGAGGGTAGGGAATGAAAGCAATAGTAGTTTCCTCCTCTGAAATTAGTGGTGTCTCACGTATTTGAAAAGCTGGGAGAGAAGAATCACCAGAGAGTTCAAACTCACCCTGTAAAGAGATATGAATCAAAAGCTGAAATTTTTCTTTGAATAAATTCCAAACCACATCTCATTCAAGAAATTCATAACATAGGTGATGGAATATATTAGAAAAATATTCAATTGATTCATTAGGCTCCATTCTAAGTTGATTAATTATTTTAAGAACATCACAGTAATCATACCTATCGAAGGCTTGATACAACTCCTTGAGGAATTGATCAAATGAATGGATCGAAGGTGGTAAGGTATGACACCATCAGTTAACTCAAACCTTAAGAGTGAGGAAGAAAAGAACACAAGCAAGGTCTTCACAATAGATTTCATAAGATTCACAAAACTTGAAAGACTGAAAGATATGCTCTGTTATGGATGTATCACCCTCACCATCAAACTTCAATTGAGGCAAGTGATTTCTGTTAGCCTCCTGCTGCAGCAGGTTACTCATCTTTCATGATTGACATTTTTACATGCCAAATATGTCATACTTTGCATACTACAATGTTCCATATTTGCTACAGAGGCCAAGGAAGGATGCCTTGAGTGTGTGCTAGCCTAAATGCCACTGCTGTATTCCAATTTTGATGAGCTATTTCATTTTTTGAAGAATTTTCAATTAAAGGGAGGTCCAAACATCTTAATCTTGGTCTCCCTAGGTTTCAGTTTCCTGTTGTAGAATATAGAGAATCATTATCTGTCCAAACAGCTTAATCTTGGCAGATTCTTAGATAGGTAGAGAAAGCAAGGGTGCTCAACAGCCTAATCCGAGCCCCTGGATGAAATAAGTGTAGATGTAGATAGGAGGACAGTAAAAAGAAAAAGTTGAAAAGCTAGGTTTGCTAGTTCAAGTGCACCCAAACCAAAAGAAGAGAAAATGCTAGGTAAAGTAGGTTGGGTAGGTAGTTTTGAGGTTGCAGAATGTTGATTTGAGATCAATTTCATGTTTTCAAGTGTCATATCTATTTAGGTCACAATTATCAGGCAGTTTTCATTTGGAGGAGCTCAAGCGAGGCATGACTAACTTCCCCTTCTCCCTTATTCCCTAAATCACTCACTAACTTCCCTGAAGAAGTCAAGATCTGCTTGATACCTCTTAGTTTCATCATTTTCCATATCATTTGCCTTGGTAAATATCTGTTTTACTCAAGGAATGT
The DNA here is from genome assembly GCA_000404065.3 of Pinus taeda. NCBI lineage: Eukaryota > Viridiplantae > Streptophyta > Pinopsida > Pinales > Pinaceae > Pinus > Pinus taeda. The sequence goes on along the minus strand of APFE030716966.1, from coordinate 113,298 downwards.
TCATACTTCCTTTATGAATCATTTTTCCCCTAATAGCCTAAGATTCACATACTTAGCACTTTCTTATCACTTGTCATATTAACTACTAATTTTATTATGTAGCTCCCTATCTATCTCCCCTTCCCCTACTAAAACTATGTTAATAACTCCCCTATATACTTATCCCCTCCCCCTGGTTGAAAAATAACCATAAAGTTCACTCGGGAATTGCTAATTTTATCTGAAACTTAGTAAGAACCCTCCTTTTGTCTCAAAAAACCATCTTCCAATGCAAAGGACCCCTTCCTATGCATTAAGTCCCTCCTCTAATGTACAAAAACCCCCTTACCATGCCTTTGGACTCCTTCCATGGCATAAACTCCTTCCTCTGATTTCGTATTTTCCCTTTTCTTTCATAAAAACCCACTTTTCTAAGGTTTTCCCCCCCCACCAAATTAAATAATAAATAAATGGCGCGCGGGCCCCGTCCCTAAACATTTGCCGCCTTGCCTGTCCCGTCGGCCGTCAGATCTATCGCACCCGAAATCTACGGTGGGCGGGTATTTTCCCGCCTCGATATGCCGAGGGTTAGCGTCCGGGAGATGGGCGGTTTTCCCATCGTACTCCCGCCACGCGTCACCCTCCCGGCTGTGGTGGAGCCCCCTCCTCTCAAACCGCCTGTGCACAAAAGCGGTGCGCCACAAACTAGAAACCGCTTCACCCCTGCGTGACGTAGGCACCACGTCATCTTACCGCGTCACCCTGCCACATTACCGTCACCTCACCCCTTCCTGCCTGCGCCTTGCTGACGTCACCCTGCCACATCATCCTGCTGACGTCATCCGTCGTACCGCTGACGTCATCCACCGTATCATTGATGTCATCCGCTAAAAAAGGGCGCGAAAGCACAAATCCGCTGCAACGGAAGCCCAGATTCAAAATCTGAGGCAGTTTTCGATGCGCATCGCTACGGGAAATAGGCCAAAATGGGGAATCTTTATTTTCAACAATCGTTTTTGCCTCGAAAGGGCAGAAAAGGGGCGATTTAACAGTTTTTAGCATATCAGCAGAGAGAGAGGGTCCCGATTCAGGTGTTAAAGAGTATCAGAGCAAAAATGAAGCCAAAATTCATGTCAAAGAGTATCAGTGTTGCAGCAAAGAGTATCAGATTGGAAAAATCAGTGGAAGACTTAAAGCCAAGGTAGATAAGCAATAAAGAGCCCTCCACCAAAGTCAACAAAACAATAGATGCCATTTAAAGGCTCTCAAATCACAGTTACTGCACATCAAAGTCACATGAGATCAGTGGACCAAAGCTCAAAGCACAGTTATTGCAGAAGCAGTGCATCGAGCCACCAAGGACACCATATTAACTCATTTTGATCCAGCTGCCTCCGGCGCGGCTCAATAGATATTTACTTGCATTTAATTTCAACACAAGTTTAGGTTTAAAAAGATTTTTTCCCGCAGACCTGTTTAGGTTAGCTGTAATAAATACTTCTAGATATTTTCCCTATATAAACAACCCTAATTCATTATTTAGGGGTTGTTGTTGGTTGGTTATTTGGCTGATGCATTCCAAGAGAGACTCGCATTGTATATTTGATATTTTTCTATAATCAAATACTGCTTACGAGCTTGGAGAATGGACTGTTTGATGTGTTGTTAATGTATCTAAAGAGTGAATGATGGAAATCTTGTGCTGTTTTATGAATCAATAAGTATTCCTTACCTCTGTTATCTCAATTTCACATATGCTTAAGCCACAGAAAGAAAGACTGATTTAGAATTTTCTTAGATGCAATCTATGCTCAGTTTCTGTGGCTTCTTAATGTTTTCCTCTTGATTTAGGCATAAATATGGATTCCTTATGGCTCATATTTGCTCTATTTCACATATGAATGATTGTTATCTAGGAATTCTTAGCTGCTCCCAGGTATGGCTCGTTTATCTTCCCTCTGCTAACCTGATTGAGAGATTCTTTGTTGCCTCTCATTTCTTATCCCGCAATCCTTCTCCATTTAACCTCAAGTTTTGTTTCATGAACAGCTACCTTGCCCGTCTTTCCTCTTGTGACCAAGAAAACACACCAGCAGTCTTACTCCACGACTCCATGCCCAATGGTTTGAAACCTCTCACACTATGCATTGCCTTTCTACTTGAAAGCATCACCCTTCCACCCAAACACAATCAAAACCCCTTGAACCCAATAACTAGCCTAAAATCATCATCAGCGGAGTTAAATCATTAAGAGAGAGCCCTCTCTGATTGCAGGTGTGGTAGAACCTGTAATCCAAAGATTGGTTTGTGGTTACCTCAGTCGTATCCCTTCAGGAGCTTAGGGACAACCTGAGTGTTAATAGGTTCATCAAGGATTAAAAGTTTACAAATGGATCTATTGGAAAAACACCCCGAAAGTATGATTTGAGGATGATCCAATAAAGATAAGAGATTCAAAACAGACTCATTGGGCAAAACTTGTCATCTGGCCTTCCTTCTAGCGCCAATTGTTGGCAATGCTACAAATTCGTCAACCAAGGGGGTCTCCTTGATGTGAAGTTCCAATTAGACCTCACATTGTTTTGAGTAGGAGCCCCATTTGGAATATCGGCCTGACCACCATAACTCTAATATTTTCCTTGGTTGCAATAAATCACATAATATAGTATGCACATAACCTTTGAAATCAGCAAGCAAGTTGAAAATGTGAAACACAAATTGCGATGCATGAAAGGAGGCTTTCACGAGGGGGGTAGTAAGACTAAGCCTCTAGAAGGAAAGTAATAGTACTATCCTAGGAGAGACACATGATAGCGAGGAAATATTCATTAATTAACCTGCAAATTATTTCACAAGATAATAATGATTCATGAAAGCAAATACAACACACATTCAACAAGATAAGTACCAAACCCACCCAAATAGTTCAATTTCTTTAGTACATATGAGCATAACACATACCGTAAACATAAAAAGAATATTCTTGTCATATTTATGATATATGCATGAAAATGTGTTGGTTCATCGAGCTTCAAATATTAGGTGAAAGATCCAAGTACACAGTTACAACGGTGATACACTAGCTCTAATACTGGAACATTAAGTCACTTCTTGCTTCTCCAAAGAATGATCTTCTCTCCTATGCTAAGCTAGGAAAGCAATGGATATCTCTCCCAAGTCTATTACTCCAAAATCCCTTTGCTTGAGTTATGAGGGTGCATTTATGATCCAGGTGGATCTTCATAAAAGTACCAGTGGCATGACAAAAGACTCAAAACTCAAAGTGGCAGAATCTATAAAATTTTAGCATTAGATCGAAGTGCTCATTATCCTGATTCCAATGGTGCAAATGACACTCAAATCCAAGTCCAGATGGAAAAGTTAGAGCAAGTCAAATTTTGAGTTTGGGGTGTCCAAGTAGCAAGGAGAAGATGACATGGCATAGTTTCAATGAATAAGGGAGCACCACATGGCAGGATGCCACTGGACCCCACGTATCGCATATTAGAGAAAAGGAGGAGCGCTTAAGGAAGAATCGGCCCCTAGTGTTCCTGGGTGCAATTGCGATATCGCATATCGCAGGCCAAAGGAGTTACAAATCAGCCCCGACATGACTTAGTTGCGATGTGATATACATCGCATATCACAATCGCACGAAAAGGTACTTGTGATGTGGTTTGGGGGAAAAGTTACGATTTCGATTTCGCGGTGGGCACTAATTGTGATACTGCAATAGGGGGGCCAGACCCGATGTACTATATATTATGCATAATACACCCGATAGGTCCACAAATGTTACAGTGTGATAGATCGGTGCACCAAGGGTTTCACACCGATTGCGATAGCACGATGGGAGAGTCGGAGGTGAGACATTCAGGCATATGGTGAATACTCCTGTTGGATCCATAGATATCGCAGGATGCCTATGTCCGGGCTTGGATTGTCCTCCAATAAGTTGGAACCACTAATAAACCCGCCGCTAATACCCATGCGTTGTTGTAATGAGTTTTTTTATTAGACATTGGCTTTTCTATTGTGGAAGGGTTGTTGCCATGAATCCTTCCGCCTGCTAACCTTCGATATTATGTTGGAACTACCCTGATTTTGAGGGATGTCACCATGATCTTATATATATGACTGTTGTGTCATAGAAAGGTAGGGAGGACTAGACGAAACTCAGATTCTATTGTATAGCACATATCATGACCCCTGGTAGCAGGCCAGAACCTCGCCTTGAGTAGCAAGGAGGTTCTGAGAAGGTTGCAGAAGGCCCAATGATCCAGATTTAAACAGGAACGCAACCAATTACAGAGATAACCATATACACAAATATGCAGCGGAAATAATACTTCATTTCATTAATGGAAAATACTGAAATATGCTTACAATAAGAAATGGAAATAAACTAGCTAGGGCGATGGTAGCTATCTCTGAGAAGAGATGTGTGGGCTACATGCCTCTGAACTGACTTACAATGAGGCTCGAAGGCCTATTTATTGTTGAGAAACAATGAAAACCCTTAACATTCCAAAACCTAACCCTAGGAGATGAAACGCCAAACTGTGGGCCCCGTTTGGGGGTAAGTTGGTACATCAACTTCCCGGGGTCGTAACTTTAGCATATGATCTCCGTTTGAGGCGTACAATAGCTCATTAGAAAGATCTATTCGAGCACTATCATTGTTGGAATGGCAACA